>JAVCKT010137438.1:0-18351 GCA_032273925.1 Rhynchotus rufescens
TTGCCCGTTTTTAATTTCTCAATTAAAAACAAATCTTAGAAAAGTGTATTTCTCTGTCCAGGTGACATCTTTAGGAAGAACAGTGCTGAATGTGAACCTGCATTGGATACACTTGTGTACTTTTTTTTTTTCTCTAGACTTTTGACAATACAGTAATTAGTTTGATTAACTCATCATTTTGAATAAATTCTACAAATCTATAAGGACAGTTTTTCCCTAATTAAGTTTTTTTTTTTAATGTTAGAAATGCAGAGAATGAATTAGAGCAGAGGATGACTTAGGTGAGGAATACAGAACTTTCTTGTTCTGCTGTTTACCGTAAATGTTATCTATATCAATTTGTAGGTTAAATAAATCAACTTCTAAGCAGAGAGATTGACATTTTCAGCTAAAAAAAAAAATTAGTAAAATGTATTTTTTTAAATACTTCTGGTCATGTTGTTCCAAATATTTTGTTCAAGGTTATTAAAAATATTTATATGAACTAGAATGACATTTTTATGTTCACAGTAAATTTGCATGTGAAACACATAGATCAGTGGATGCATGTTATCCAACATATTTATACTTCAGATTTCATCAATAACTGTACGAAAATATTTACTTTTTAAATGGAATATTCAATCACTTTAGAAAACGAGAGGTAGAAACACAAAAATATATTTAATGTTTCAAAGCTACTACTATAGTTGTGACCAATTCTTTGTGTTTCAGACATCTCATAATGTTAGTATTGCTTTTGCTGTGCAGAACGGATAAGTTTTGGGAATATGTGTGGAAATGAAATAAAGTATAAGAGGAAGGTACATTCAGAAAGGTTTCCAAATACGAAGCTACACAGAGGTGATCTACAGCATTAAGTTTTCAATGCTTTTAAATTGTCCAACCACTAGGTGTCACACACCTATCTGTTAATGTGTTATATTGGCCAGCACCGGCTTTCTTTTTTTTTCCCCCCAACAGTTGCCTTTATTATCGGTTGCCTTCTGCTAGCCTGGTGATTTGAATGCTTTTGTGTTCAAATGAACATACATTCATTTGCACTTCATCACTTTATCATTTTGCTCTCTTTTATTTAGCAGCTTTTCCCTTTCTTCGTGGTTGCAGATGCATATTTTGGTAAGGTGATGGTGAATTAGGAAATGCTGGTACCTCAGTAACGTTCCTACCGTATGTTGGTTGCTTTCAGTGACCTTACTCTGGTCTTCAGGCCAGGGCTCTCATTCTTTCTAGACACAGAATTCTGTTTCTAAATCCAAGAATATCATTGTCTGAGTGTCCTTGTTCATATGCTTACAGCCTTCTTCAGAGAACTGTAATAATCTGCCTATATTTGTTTTCCAAAGCAAACTGTGGCTTGATACTCCCATTAGTGGAAGGATCTAACACTCATTCTTCAAAGTGGCAATTCAGCAGCGCTGCTAACGTCCATTTTCTGTGAAAACCATAAGTTCTAGTCCTGTATCCTAAAGATTTTTTTTTGGTACACTCTTTACACTCTGTCATTGTGAATGTCCCTCATCCATGGCATGGTCTATTCCAACTGGAAAACTTAGTGTTAAGAAAAAGCAAGAGAACAGGAAGATTCTTTTTCAGTGCAGCCTCTATAACAGTCTTAACATTGCAGTCTTCTGCAATGCAGAAAATCTGAGTGAAGAGAAAGTCTTTTGTTCTGTAGGTAGATAGGTAGGGATTATTTTGGACTTCAGTTAGATCCATGGTCTTGAGGCTGGACTTGGTCTACTTCTCAGATGAATAGTTCATTTGTTGAATTCCTGAAAGCTCATTTAGCATCAGCCTATACATCTAGCTTATTTCCCCAAAGCTTTGAAGAAACTAAATTTCAAAAATACATTTCAGTATTACTGCTGTGCTAGCTAGCCTACCTACATTTCTCAAGCCAACCTATCTATATTTATTCTGCCTAAATGTAGTACTAATAAAACTCAGGTATCAGCCCTTTATTAGAGGGACATTCGAGCCTGTTTGTCTCATAAGCTTTGTCTACTACACGTGCTGATGGCAAACCTGCTTTCCATAATTTGCATGCAAGTCACGGCAATCATCCAGACATTTCTTATTTTCCCAAGACTTAATTTTTGCCTTAACAAAGCTCATTCCAGAAAGTGAATATGCTAGAGACTGTTTTTACTCAGATTTTTTTCTGGATATTTACCTGGTGCTTTTCAGATAGGCTTGTTAATCTGCTAGAACAGAAATCTCAGATAGTTATATTTGAACAGAAACCTAAAAAATATAAAAGCAAAACACCTACAATTTTTGAAAGACTGTAACAGATTATAGGTAGCACTTTTCATTTCTTTTTTTTTTAAATTTAATGTTATCTATGTAAATTTTATGTATCTGTGTATCTATGTGTCTAAGATTTAATCCTTAGTAAACAATATCATATAGGCTTGTATCAGATTTAGAAACAGTTATGGAAAGGTTTATTTTATGTTATATTCTGTTTTCTACTTTTTTTTTTTTTCCAGATTCAAACCCATCCGTTATCATGAATAAAGTTTTATTAATTCAGTAGTTGTAGGAAAATAATCTCCTGTGTTTCAGTTTAGCTAATGTCCTAACACATAAGTTATCCAAACTTCTGAAACCTTAAAAATAGACAGGGGCCTAATGCTCACAAAATGATTATATTACGTGAGCTGAACAGCATTTCTAGGGGAGGATGAAGAACTGTGTTGGATTTCTTCAGACGCCCAGAGTATTCATGATTCCATAATGACATTCAAAATTAGACCAACATTTAATTCCATTTGTTTTGATGATATTTTCAAATAATCGCTTCGCAGCACATTCAGTGTTTGTGAAAGCGTTTTCCCTTCTCACTTTGTACTGATGACTTTCACAAAAGAACAAACAACTGTCATATGGAAGTAGATACTATAATTGGGCTCGATGATTACAGCTAACTTGGAATCAAGGTTGGAGACAAAGTTAAAGTGGACCGAAGTTGAATGAGAAATGTTGAAAATAAGTGTAGCCTGCAAAGTCTAGACAAAAAAGATGTTCAGCAATTAGACCTAGGGAGAGGAAGTTGCAGAATCAGAAGTGTATGAAATTAAAGGACAAAGTAAGAATGTGGTTAGAGCCACATTCTTGACTAAATAAATATCAAGAAGCAATGAGAAGGCAAGCTGGTCAGGAGTGAGGAGCAGAACTAAGCAGGGAAGAACTGAATCTGAGTAACAAGCCAGGGAAGAATAACTGCAACCAAACGCAGGGTGAGTAGTGAACATCTGCGTGGATCCCGTCTCAGGGTTTGGCCAGGCCACCCCTCAGAGTCACGAGCTGCTGCGTAGCCTTCTCCGGGCCTGTTGCAAGTGATTCCTCCCAGTCGGGGGGAATTCCAGATAAGAAGATGCCAGTAGCAACAACCCTGCTTTGTTGCTGCTCTTTGTGCTTCTTGTGATGGCTTCCCTCATGCTGGTCTCCATGGTAGCTTCCCATCTCCTCTGCCTTTCAGGGTCTTACCTGCCCGTTCTTGGCCTTTTCTGCTCTATTTCCTGATCCTTGGTTTCTTTTTCTTCAAAACTAAAACAAATCCTGTGGTAAAGGCACCCTGATAGCTTTATTGAGAGACTGCAGAATTTTATTATTGAAGTAGAGCCTGAACGAGAGTAACATAAATTATTTTCTTTTTTTTTTAGCAGTAACCATGTGAGAAAACAGTGAGTGATTATATTAATTTATATGAATATAATCATTTGATTAGTGAACATCTAGACCCCTAAAAATGCAGTCATTTGAAAATCAATGTGAAATTATCTGATATTGTTCTTCGCTTGTTTTTAATGTGACTGCTTATTACCACTGTGGTAATATTTCAGTAGGTAAAAAGTATGACTATAATTTCATGCACAGCCAATGTAACGTATTTACTTGCTTGTCAATGGCATTTGGCTTCTGCTTGTTTGGTTTGGAAATGGTTTTCAGAGGTGCTAGAGGGTAAAGCAGCTGATAATGACACAGTATTAATTGGGAGAGGAGTAACATCTTTTTTAAAGCAATGTGGTGAAGTATAAATTGCTAATGTCCTGATAAAAGCTGATATGGGGCGTTCTTTCAAGCTCCTGTTTTTGAATTGCTGTGTCTGTGTATTTTATTGTCAATCTTTTTTGGAACTTTAACTTGACAGGTGCTCAGAAAAAATAACTATGGCAAAATACTCTTTTTTTTTTTTTTTTTGGCATTATCTAAAATACTACAATCAGGTGTTTCAAGAGATGTACAAATACAATTGCTTTTATGAAATGAGTTTTGAGTTTTGCATTTCCTTATCATTTTGGCATATGTTTTTTTTCAGAAATTTCCAATATTCTCTTGCATGTTGCTTTGTTGTATTTTAAAAGTAGCTTTTTTAAGTGTACCACTGAAGAACTGAGGCGTGGAAGGGCATCTTCTGAGGGCAAGGAAAGCAGTATTGAGCCTGAAATCTGAAAAATTAGTAACTTTTTTTTTATTTTCTGAAGAAGAAGTAGTTCAGACTTCCAGGGTTGCATGCAAACATCATTTAGTAACTGGTATGTGAAGTATTTTGTCTAATTATGTGGAGTAGTCTAATTCAATTAACACTTGAATTGTATGTCTCATTTCCATTCAGTTTGTCAAGATCTGTTTAGTTATATGTTGCTTTCCTTATACCTGATAATCAGTCTCCAACAAGCTGTTGAAAAATGCATCTCCTAATTTAATAATTCATTGCAAAGAATGTGAAAACCGACAAAGTGATACAAATTGATTGCTCCCAATGTGGACCTCCAAAGCAGCTGTTAGGGTACAATTCATTGATTAAAAAAACGAAAAGTTACCATCTATCATCAAATATAAATATTTACTGTGTTTTGGGAGGCTTCAGGTCTCCCTAATAGGTCAAAATTCATATGTAAAATAGTGAGCTCTAGTCATGTACAAAATTTGCATCAAAGATTTTGGAGGATTTTTTTTTTAGAAATGTTAAGCTCCAATTTAAAATATATCAAAGCTACATTTTTGATGTTTTTAAAAATTTGTTTTATTACGTATTATAAACTTTTCTGAATTAAATCAATGTCGAAAATGTATGCGTAAATTAGAAAAAAAAAATATGAAAAAAGAAAATATTGAATACCAAGCTCTGTTGAAAACCTGATCATATGTCTCTTAATGGTGCCAGGGGATATAGTGCAAGTTAGAAACCTCATCCCACATATGGATGAATAATTCTTTGTGAATGCTGCCTTAGTAGTTTTGGAATATTAGAGAAATTACACTCACTCGGAAGTTCATTTTTGCATTGCAAATTAATAAGTTATTAGTAGCTTTTGCAGGTGTTATAATATTGGTTTGTACAAGTGTACTCATTTTTATTTATTAATTTACCAAATCTGGATTCCTTAGCAAATTGAGATTTTTAGTATACATTTTATTACACTGTGTATTCTATCTAGTACAACTTCACTAAAATACCAGAGTGGTAGGTGGCCACTTGCAATACTCTTTAAGAACTGGCTGTGCTTTTGCCCCTTAAACTGAAACTGAAACAGCACTCGAGTGACAGCTAAGAGCCTCTTTCTGCTTTCCAGCCTGAATTGCTCCGTGACAGATTTATAGGCATTTCCTCTTCTCTTGTCCTTAAGTTTAAACAGCTGTTCTGTTTCTTGCTGTTACCATTTAACAGCTATTACTAGCGAACAGTGCGAGCTACTTGCACCATAAATTGGCACTGCTGTTGTTACCTTAGCTTCATGCCTTACGTGTGCCTCTGCACCAGCATTTACACATTAGCCCATGAAATAAACCCCGCCAGGAAACTTGTGATTCAAATGTATCTTATTGAAATGTATCGTGGTATTTTTTCTTGTTTTTTTTGGGGTGAAGAGGGTGGAAAGGGGCTGCAAACGAGTTCCCTGGTCCAGCTCACAGCGTGAGTGCAGGTGATGCAGAGCCAAGACCAAAAAGCCATGGAACTGGGGCCAAAGGCAAGACAGAAACCTGATGTGACATTGCCTTACACAGGCATAAGTTTTTGTACTTGGCTGTTATAAAATAGATTTTCCACTCGCTGATCATCTGATCCACTGCATATATTCTAGTTTAAAACCATCTTTCTTTAATGTGAGTGACCAGAATTCTATACAGCTGTATACCCAGGGCACATCAGGACACTGTGAAGCAGCATAAAGCCTTCTCTTGCTCTACTGGAATCTCTTCTCTGATTTAAGATCACGTTCGCCTTGTAGAGTTGCTTCACATTGGTGGCTCAGTTGTGCTAAGATTGATGAATATGTTATGATCTTCATTTCCCTAATATGTTTTCACTGTAATAGTTTGTGAGGAGCTGTCACAGAACTAGATTTAGGCATAAATAGTTGTGTACGGTGACGGACTGATGTGTCTGCAAAGTCATCCTGGCTCGGAATTGCTCCCACACCTCATCCTCCCGGAGCAGCTCCTGGTGCAGGACCAAGCACTGATTTCACGTGGTTTCTGTGCTGCTGGCTGCGTTTGGAGCCCCTTGCAGCCACCCCTGCCCATTCCCAGCAGGATTTCACCATGTTGGCCAGCCAGGGTGCTGGGCCCCGGTGCTGGATCAGGGATGGGTGTCGTGCAGGAGTCCGTGGGGCCATGACCACCTATTAGTGGTGCTAGGGATGCTGCTTAGCTCAGCAGCACACAACCTTCACAGGGAAGATGCTCCTCTGGAAGTTCTTCTCTCATCACCATGAAATATAGTTTTGATGCCTGCTCATACTGAAAGACTGAGTAATTTTGTCCTCTCCTTGAGGGCAAAAAAATCCAATTTGGTGCACGCTGCTAAGGAGCCTTGAGCGCCGAGCTGGTGTCCTGACCTCGTACTTTGTGTTATTAAATGTCGTGCCACTTCCATTACTGCAGTCCCCGAGTCACCCAGTTTTTCCTGTATCAGAGTTCAGTTCTCTGTATTGACACACGGTTAAGAGATATTGACATCCGTACTGTTAAGTGGTGTTGACATAAGTACTGTCTTTTATGCCAAAGAGTCTTAAAAATATTAAATAAAATTGTTCCCCCATCTTTGAGGAGTTGCACAACTAACCCCACTGCAGCACACAGGTCTATTTTATGCCAGCAGTTGCAGCTCCCCTATAGCCATTTCCTTGCTTCTTACAATTATAGCACTGACTCCTCTTTTACATAAACTATTTTCTGTAGTGCCTTGTCACGTATTACAAGTCTGAATAAATCCTAAACTGCATTTTCTTTGTCCATATAGTGCTCTGATTTATCAAAGAGATTTAGTCATTCTAATATGATTACTTTGGTAGTCCTGTCATATTTTATCTCATTTTCCATTTACATTCATATATTTAATGGTTTATTTTCTTCGGAGGTTATTATAAATCTTACATACCCTGAGTGTAGTAGTTGGGTGGATCACTTTTCTTACTGTTTGCTGATGTGGAAATGGTAAAGCAATAGAAAAGTGGGCAACGTGGACCAATGATGCAAGTTAGACTTACTGCAATGTTATTTGCAGTTGTGATTGTTATATCTCAAAAGGGAAAAATTAGTGAAAGAAATGTTCAGAAACTGCTCAAGAATGATTGTGGGGTTCTTGCAATGTGCCTTACAATGAGAAGTTTAGAAAGCTCAAGCTGTTTAATATATTTGAGTGAAATTTCAGATGTAGTTTGATGAAAGCCCACAAAGATGTGCGTGAGAATAAGTAGTGATGTCCTTGCATGAGTGAAAAAATATATATACAGATAGATGGGTAGATAGATAAAGATAGACAGATACATGTAATGAGGTCCTGAGGCTAGAAACTGAAGGTAAACAAATACAAGCTAATAAATATGACATATATCTTCTTTAACAATGAGGATAACTAACCTTTGGAGCACATGACGTAGGATTTCATGACATGGAATCTTTGAATCAAAATTAAATATATTCCTAAGAGCAATTAACAATTCTTTGCCCTATAGAGTAAATACACATGGTCAGAATGACTTTTAGTGTCTTTGTCCTTGCTATTTTTCTACTTACTGGTTAAAATTCTGAAATAAATTCCTCCAAAAGGAAAATAGAGGAGATAACATTGTCTGTCTTCAGATCTTCATTTACCATGTGTGTACTTAGATATTCTTTCCTGAGAAGAAAAAGACCTTAGAGAATGGAACCTGATTGCTCTCCTGCCTTGGTAGTCTGCAAAAATGGCAGTTTATAGTCATAAACTGTTGGAAATACTAACTTGCAATGCAGCAAAGTTTGTCATTTAATGAACATTATTTGTGCTTGTGTTAATCCGTAGTCAGTCTGTCTTCAAATAAGCGTTGCTTGCTTTGTGCCGCGACAACTGCAAAAGCAGCATAGCACTTGTAAATATATTAGTGGCCACTTTAAAACGTAGCACTTCTCTTCCTTGTGGGAACCTAGCTGCAGGTTGTAAGGCAAAGAATTGCTCTTGTTTTGGAGCCAAGATTGATAGGGAATAAAAATTCATTAAGGAATAGCGGCAGACACAGGGAATAGTGATGGTGTGCACAAAGCATGGGAATAGCAGGGCTGGTCTGCAAAAGGGGCATAATGATGATGATGATGATGGTGCCCTTCAGGACACAGCACCATTCTCTCATGCCACTAAAAACCCACATAAAGCCTCGCGTGTCTCTAAGCAGGTTTGTTTGACACTCTAGCAATTTGCTGTTGTGTAAAACATGCACCGTTGTGTTGGATATGCACTGTGTGCTGTGTGAAAACAGCATCCATCCTTTGGTGGGGTGGCGGGAGTGCGATGGTTGCACCGCGTGCAGCGCGTGGTGCTTGTGGACACGCGGGCCCTTCAGGCACGGAGGGATTTGCTGGCCTTTCCTCGGGCTGGGCGCAGGGCTCGGGTCCGCCCGACGCAGTGCGGGAAGCGGCGGGTGCACAGCTCGTGTCCCAGTGCCCGCCGGATCGCCCTGCTCACGGGATACCTGGGATTTTCACGTGGGCAGTTGCTGGGCTCTGCCTTTGGAGTAGTTCCACTTTTCTTCTGATGAATGTTAACCAGTAATACACAAGAGACAATCTGATTTTATAATACGCTGGTTACAATACCAGCCTGTGGTTTAGGAAGATGTTCGGAAATATGGACTTTTTGTTAAAATTTTTAAAAATTCTATGCTTGCTACTTACATTCTGGTGTTAAAAAGGGGAATACTTTTTAACCTTCCATACCCCTCTAGACTTAGTGAATAATTAAGGAAACAATTTTTATTAAACTATTGGAGGGAATAGGAAGTAAAAGTGAGGGATTAGACTTCAAAAGCAGGCGTCTGACACAAGTACTTTTATTCTGACCTAAAGATATGGGCATCGTGCCAGAGACAGTGGCCTGAAGATAACAGCCACTGCAGGAAAGCTGCATTATATGGAAACTAGGCAAATTCACTGGACAGGTCCTCAAAAACTAAAACGGGGCACAATATTGACTATCTTTTGTTTATATATTTATTTTAAACCTATCGGTCTAGTTTCAGCCCCTGCAGGCGTCTTGGTCATTCTGTAGAGTGTAACTGTCTTCCCTTTGGAAAACTGAAGGAAAAATGCATAGTTTGGCTGAAGGCACATGTTGGTACCGCGCTGGTTGGGTAAACTGCACCTGAAGAGTAATTATCAGTGGTGTCTTCTCAGAGTAGAAGGGAACCCTTCTGCAGAGTACGGGTTCTGCAAAGGATTTTGGAGCTGGTTCTGTTCGATAATTTCATCAACAACATGGATTACCAAATAAAACCAGATTAGAACTTGGAAGCAAAAATGATCTTAATTAACTTAAAAAACATGGGATGCAGTTCAGTACAAAAGAATCATGGGCATTTAGACTGGGATAATCCTACAGGTATGAGTTGGAGAATGGGATGTGTAAACAGGATTATAGTTGATAAAAGCACATAAATGAAGGCTTTGTTTTACGTGCGACTGTTAAGACCACAGTAGAATTAATTTGTCCAGCTTTTAGCAATGTAAGGGAGATGTGGTCTATTTTGACAGTATCCAGAAGAAAGTAATAAAAATTTTAAGAGTCTGTAAAACCTGAATTCTGTAAAAATACTGAAAAACGGGGGATTAGTGTGAGGAGGAGAACTCTGAGTGATGCTATCCTTAGACTTATTAAAGATATCAGTCATGAAATATATAAATAGCTATAGGAAGCAGGAAGGGAATGGAGAAATAAATGTAAGTTTTCGATTTTGGACACATTTTCACTCTACAAGCATAGAACTAACTACTACTACGGTAGCGTTCCTTGACATTGTGCAAAAAAATAGTGCAAGTCAGAGGACTGAAATAACCAGGATCCTCTCAGAGAAAACTTAACCTAGAAGAGAGATATAAAAATGGAAGAGCTTTCTTTGGTCTAACTGGTAATTTTGTCAGTCTTCTCGCTGTCTATAGTCCTGTCTGGTTTTATACATGTGCTTGTTTTATTTTTGACAGAGGGCTTAATAGATTACCCTCTTGTTGACTTTAATATCAAAATAGCCTAACTAATGTTCTTTGTTGAGAGAAATATAATTTAGCTGAAACTGAACTGATGCAATGCCATGAATCTAGTCAAAAGCCTTGAGGAAAGAAGGACAGGAAATGAACTGCTTCTTACATAGATATTTAAAAAAAATAAAAGTGCAATATTCCTGGTATTCAGTAAAATAAATATCCATATCTATCTATAGATATATTCTGCTTGGTACTTTATTCAAGCTTTTTTTTCTTTTGTCATCTACAGAATCCTCCTGGAAAGGTCTATCTTTGGCTCCTAAGTAATGAAAGGGTAAGTGGACAGTATGGTACTTACTGCTTGCGTAGAGCACTGAGATTTACTTATCTTTCAGTCAAGTGCACTTATGATCATTTATCTGGACATAAATGCGGTTAAGAAACACTCATTTTAAAAATGTGGTGTGACTAAACATAATAATATACCATTACATAATTTTCTTCTGTAAGGGCAACATTTGTAGCAGAAAATAGAAAGTCAGTCTAGAACTGTCAATTAGAGTAGAAGACCAGGATGAACATGCATTTATTTTAATCTTTAAATGGAAGATTTAGAGAGCTTTATGTTTGGGGTACACTAGAAGGAGCTGTAAAAGAAATAGTGAAATTAATGCTCAAGATATGGTGGCTTCAGTGGGCTCTGTGCAACCTCTTCTGTGTAATTTACATTATATCATTTAAAGTTGTAATACTGCTGCTGTTTCATTCACAGCAGATTTTATGTATGATGCTAAATCATGCCCAATTGGTGGGTCTTGCAGTAATCCACTAGGGAATAGAGGAATACTATCTATTTCATTTTTAAGTGTTAAACTATTCATAAATAGTAGCGTGTGGCTATAGTATTTCAGTGCACCATTATGCCGTGTAGGAAAAAGTTGAGGGAAAATCTACAACAATTAGGAGTAAAGCGTCATATTACTTGTATCTGAATATACTCATTAAAGATATTATATATATATATATAAAGGCATCTTAGTATCATACTCATTAGATAAGCTTTCTTGTAAAAATATAAAATTTATTCAAACAAACCCATACACAGCAGAGCAGAGATTGCTGTCGTAAATTTGTAATTAAAAATACTTGCTCTTGTTACAGCATCATTTTATAAAAGCTGCTTATGAAGCAGAAATACGGGGCTTCATATGCTAGTGTTTAGGCAATCGTTCTTTGGTATTTGAAGTTACTAAAAGCTGAGATCTTTTGTGAAGGAGTATATAAATGCGGCATAAATTAGTATTGCTTTTAAAATAGGTTAAATTTACAAGTTTAAAACCTTCCACTAATGCTGTTTCTTAAAGCTAAATTACTATTTCTTCAAAATGAATATGAACACAAAAATTGAGGTTGTTGTATACATTATTACCAATAAGTATGAGGTTTGCAGGTAGGTTATACTCTCAATATAACCTAATAGAACAATTTTATAGGACTGAGAATCAAATGACAAAGATATATAAAGGTCATTCCCCTAGCTATATAATTGTTAATGTTATCAGGAGCAAAAGTAATAGTTATCATCATAACCAGTAAAATAGATATGACTGGAGGCTTCCAATAAACAGATGTGAGGAACAGTAATGCATTTTAAATTGGTCACTTTTCAAAGTAGAAACTGTAGGAGCACTTCTCCTTGCAGACATTTGAAAAACAGATGTTAATTTTGTGTCAGAGTTGCTACAAATACACAAAAAGACAAGGTATTATTTTTGAGAAGATGCATATAGGTAGAGCAGAAAAAGTAACAGCAGTACCTTTCTTATAAGAAAAAGTCAGGGATGAGAGACAATTCATCTCTCAGTTTTCTTAAAACAGGTTTTTTTTGTTAACTACGTATAATAGTTACATAAATATGGGTGAAAATTTTTGTTTGATTGCTTGCTTGTGTGTTTGTGGAGACTTATTCACAGGGTGAATCATGTTTTGTTCCCCCGGTTGCAGAGAGCTCGGAGCCGTGGGATTCGGGATTTGGTGTGAGCAGCAGCTCTGCGAGGCGGCTCCGCTGCACCAGCCTGCAGACTGTCAGTAAGTACCTTGGGTTTTAAGGGTTGGCACAAGCAGCACTTGAACTGCTTTCGGTTGATAGGTGCTTCTGAACTGATTATGAACCATTAGGGCTTTTAGTGATTATATACTTCTATTTATTGGAAATATCACAATTATTTACCTCATTTGCTTTGTACAGGCTGAGTCCTGATTAATAATATATTATTATCCTGATTATAAATCCTGATTAATAATATTATTTTTATTATTGTAAGTGCTTTAGAAAGACCTCTCCACGAGGCACTGTAGGAATACATTGAAAGCTTACAGCTTACAGTCCAAAGGGAGGTAAAGGCTCAAGAAATGCGACTTGTTGCCCAAAGAGCATATTATAAAATAGATCTGCAGCAGAGTCAGAACAAAGACCAACAACACCTGCCTGTCCTAAATAAATGACCAGGATTTGTTTTCCTTTCATTGCCACTAAATGTGAAAGAAGGTAATTCTGAGGAAAACTGATAGTGAAGAGCAGTTTGTTACCTTAAATGGGATTTGTTTCTTATCCAGGCAAAAGTGCATTAACATGAATTTCTCTATCATCCTTTTATATTATATACACAGACAGACAACCATTTGAATCAACTGCTCTGATGAGTCTAAGGCCTTAGCTGTACTAGCAAAATTCACAGCTTTTGGCTTTTTACATACACTTACTTTTGAAACATCTAATTACTTTCTAATTGGGAAAACTCCCATAATCATAAATTTAAATGCAGACTGAGGTTTTGTAGCAGAATTTATTAACATGTAACAGAAATGCATATTTTAAAGCATTTGGAGCAAATTGTCACTCAGATATCAGGATTTATTTTTATGCTCTCAGGGAGAGAAAACTGATAAAAATAGATGGGGACTTGGATAAAAGAGAAAGTAAGTTTCAGAGTGCACTTTTAAAAATAGTGCTTATATAATCTAGTAAACTGTGCCATCTAATAGTTTTCCAGTACTTGGCAACCCTGTGCTTAGCACATTGAAATAATTTATTAAATTATTTCTGCACCCTTCAGCATAACGTATTGTGGAAGGGAGAACATCTTGTGGGACTCTCCTGTCTCAGGTGCCCATGAACCACGGCTGCGTACAACTGGGCTTTAGTGGGATTCAGTGAGGATGGGGTAAAAACAGATAGAAAACTTGACCTGTGGTATAACCACCATTAATGAGTAGTCAATCTATAAAATAAAAAAGCTCCTTGTGATTGTAAGGTTTTTAGAACACAGAATCTGAATGGATAATATGAAAATAGAGTAACAGATTGTTAAAAAAATCTCTAAAGAGCCAACATAAAAGTGTTTTATTCAGGAGAAAAAAAATCTTTTCACCAAATCCACAGCTGCACACCTTACTAAACAATATACTTCTAATTAATTAGATTTTCATTATGGTTTTACCAGGACTTCACTTTTGGTCAAAATCAAGCCAATGAAAATAGCAGCAGATCAACAATATATATTGCTGGGTGGCAGCATAGACCATTTCTGCCTTCAAGTGTCTTATTTTCTGGTAAAATTTAGAATTTAAGAGATTTCTGTGAGTTTGTTTGTGAGGTATTTAAGCAACAGAGTTTTGCCTCATTGCTTATGCAAACAAAAGTTGTTTTTAGAGTGCAAATCTTCTCATTACTAACCCAAACTGTGGAACTAGTGGAACCCAATAGCAGAACTATTGCCCTTCAAATAAATGGCTACAGAATAAGATAAGGATTAAAATTATTGCTAAATGGTGAATTGCGAATGGTGAAAGAGTCATTTTTTTTTTCCCCACTGTTATGGTCTAGTTGCTAACTTTGGTAAAAAATTATATGCCTGGAGATTTCGTTGGAATGACTGCCAACATACTACAAGATAAATGGTTATTTTCCATTTGGGAAAGTGCTTTAAAATACTGTTTGGCATTTTAATTTCTGTAAGTACATACTCACATGTATTTATGAAAAGATGTTCTATAGTCAAGCAAACTGAATGATGTCAGACCCCTAGAAGAAGGAAGATGAATAAATAAATAAATAAATAAAAGCAGAATCCAACAAAACTTCCCCTTTTGCTCTTCAGATATCTTTCTGTGCACTTGCAATAATACAACATTGCAAGTGCTTAATAGTGTTATATCCTGTGAGGTTTAATCATTGTGTAAAACTGTGCCCTTAGCTACAACCTTGAGCGCCACAGTTTCACAGATACTCTAAAATGGCTTGAACAAAGGCTGAAAAAAATGCAAAAAAACCCAAAACTTCTGACATATATTTTTAAATATTTGTCCCTATTACTTGGCATGTGTTAAGTTTTATTCTAAAAGAAATGGGTTTTTAAATCAATAAGGAAGAAATAAATCATATGTAAAATAACTGTTTGGTGTTCTGGTAGCTGATGTTCACATAAACAGCAAGAAACTGCTGTAAATTAAATGTTTCCTGCTGATCCACTTCCTTTTAAAACACAATAGGAGGGGCATTAGTTAACATTAAGGCAAACACAATTATCTGCTGACTACATTATATTAAAAATAGCTCACAGAGATAGTTCTCTGACTTCTTCCATCACTGCAGGTATGTTATAAAATTAGTTCACGTAAACATATTGGGCAGCAGTAAAATACTTTTTAATGATTTCCTGTATGCCAGTGTGGTCCTTAGCCTCAGAAGTAATTTTCCACTGTGAACGAGCATATTAAGCATATGTATCATGACCACTTTGAATTTATCCTCTTTTAAGGGGGCGCGATGAAAAAGGATTTGTGGTAAGTTGGAATTAAAACAATATTTGTTGCATATATATGTGTGTGTGTGTGTGTGTATGTGTAGGTGTACATGAATATAAAAACACTGTAATAGCTCATGCCCATGTATGAAAATACAGAAGTTGGCCAGGTATGGTCTTTTTGTCCCATTCTGTTGTCTCTGTGTGGAACTGCTGCAGTTACTGTAATGTGTTATCTGGGGAGGGAAAAAAAAAAGAGAGAGAAAGAGGGGAAAATCCTTTAACATCTACCCGGGAGTTCAGCTTCAGGAACATGACTGGCCAGTGTTTCTCACGGTGTGCTTGTGATCAGCCTTCCAGAGTGTTTTGCCCATAAAGTTGGAGGTATTTGTTTTAATTTGTATAAGATGCAACTTATTTTAATGTAAATAAAATCTTTGTGTTGAGTTATTGCTTTTACTGCTTTCATGTGTGTGTTAGCTATGTTGCCATTCAGCTGTCAAATATGCTATTTACTCACAAATTTCATCTTCAGATATAGTTACCATGATTGCTCATGAGATACAGACTGTTTCAAATAAACTAAAACTATGGAATAAGTTATGTCCTAATTTGAAGCAAATCAACTTAATCGGTACCCACACCAGTGTCAATGAGAATCTTATGTGCTTTGAGAATATGAAATCAAATTGTTAAGATTAAAATAATGATTTTTATTAGAAGCGCTGTATGTATGGACCTATTTTAAATTATCAAATAATCGAAATCATATTGCAGAAAAGAATAATGTACATCCTAGCTAGTATTTGCTTCTTAGTTATCTCTGAGACAGCACTTACATCAGAAGGTCTGGAGCTAATTCTTAGGCACGTTGCAAAGCTGTTCTAAAACAGCTTCTGAGTCATATAGTAGGAGAAGGAAAAGATATGGGGGAAAAAAGGTATGAAGAATGTATATTTTTACTGATAACTGATTTTTTTTTTTCATTTTGGAAGTGTTATTCAGAAAAATGCAATTTTAAAATTTCAGTTTAATTAAAGGAAGTTTTACTGCTAATTACACTTCAGTGTTATATATGTAATAAACAATTCTCCCTTTAGGAGCTCTGTTTTTAATACTGAAGTTGAAATCTCCTGATGCTGGCATACAGAAAACCCAGGTGTGCTAAGGCGTGCAGGAGTACTCTTATTCTAAGGTAACTGATTTGAACCACTTGTAAGAAGGAAAAACTCTTGCCCCAGTTTTCTTCCTTTATACATACATGCTAGCCAGAACTACTGCTATCTTCACATGGCCAGTTCAGTAGTTATATTTTACTGTAACTCATTTGATCAGTGAGAATTTATCACTTTTATCATTCAGACAGGTCCAGAGAGTTGCAATTCAAATGAGATCTATTCTGTCTGTGATCTTTTTACAGACAGATGTATTTTCTTGATGTGTAATGTATCAAGGAGAGTCAGATGTGGTAACTCATTTTCACATTGCCTGGATGCATTCGCTGCCCTTCTCAGACTAGAATGCAAGTTCATTGTTTCCTGTAAGCCTTTAAGTGACCTATCCTGATACTTTTAAGGAAAGTTTGAGTTAGACTTCTCAGTCCTCTTGAAAATAGATCAGAGCTGCTCACTTCAGCATCATTGCTTCCCACAACGTTAGGTCTGAGATCTGCCTATGTCTCAGTTCAACTGAACACGAACTCTATTGTATGAATAGAAAGCAAATTTAGGCATTATAGAAAATAATGATAAAGTTGATAATGATAAAGACATAGACTTAGAGTGGTATGTGGAAATTATGAACTACAAGAGTCAAATAAGAATGATAATCTCACGACAAATTTCAAATTCCTCAGACCTGCCTTTTCAAGAGTAGTTACAAGGGTAGTTACATCAAGTAGCACACACTGGAATTTCAACACAAATACAGTGTTTGAAATGAAAAAGATGATGCCTGAGCAGCTTTCCACTTTGGGTATGCATTTCAGCCCTTTGATTGTCAAGGAAATTTGCTGCTAGATCTAATAAGAACCTGTGGGGACATATATTTGGCTGTCATTTTAATGCAGTTTATTTCTGATTGGTTTTGGTGAATAAAATTTCCATACCTCACGAGGATGTCTCAGCCTATTGCAGCATATTTTAAAATACAGCATTATAACTCAGTATCTGTTATGATTTGTTATTCCAAGCACTCTGTTATTTGAGAAGGAATTATTTGGGATAATATTTAAATGGCAAACTCTACAGAAAAATGGTGCTTGTAACTTCTGACACTTTTTATATTCTGTCATGCTCCATTGCTTCCCATAGCCCTTGCAACATTAGTCATCCGCATTGTCTTTGGACATAAATCCACACTTTTTTTATACTCTTTCCTCCTGGGAGCAGTATCCCAGTGAAGTCCAGGGTTTGCTGTTTTCTGCTAGGCTGGTTGGATCCTCTTTATAGCATTTATTATGTGAAGGCCTTATACAAGAAATGCTTTTGACATACTTGAGCTCTCTCAGCCATGTTCTGTTTCGGGGCTTTATTCTTTAGGTCAAAACCAGTAAGGCTCTATTTATATACCCTTCACGCATGAAAAGTGTTCTCTTGCACTGCTTGTGCTGCCTCATGCCCTTATTCCAGGCATATTTGGCAAATAATTAGTTTTTCCAGTGTTGTAGGAACTGCTCTTGAGTCAAAATGTAATGTGGTTTGAAGGGGATATGTCCCCATCTTGAGGAGAAAGAAAGCCTGAATTCTTCTTCCTTGTTTCTTCATACAGATGTACATCTACTTAACAGAACTACTGGGGTTGGCCTGTGTCGTGTTGAGGGATTCTGTGTGCTCTGGAAGCTCAGGTGACTGTCACCAGGATAACTTTGTATTTATGTGCAGGGGGAAATCAGGTTGGAATTAATACCACTTTTAGGGCAATGGGTTTCTCTTCAAGAGAAGTATCAGATGGGTTTTGCCTATTAGTGCAATGAGCTTTGAAGAAAAGTGTATTGGCCTAAGGCATTTCTTCAGCTGAAATTTATTATAAATCTTCTCCAAAACATTCAAAAAAAAAAAAAAAAAAAAACCCAAAAAAAACC
>JAVCKT010137487.1:0-18345 GCA_032273925.1 Rhynchotus rufescens
GGTTTGGGGTGGGTGGGATTTTTTTTTTTTTTTTGGTTTGCTTCTTTTCCCCGAAACATATAATATTCCTGCCTTTTCCCCTATTTGATTCTGCCCCTTCTGATCTCCCTTACCCCTGAATGCTACCTTGGTAGCCCATGGACCCCCACAGTGGAGCAGACATGGTGCCTGTGGCACAATGCTGGGATGGGGTTAGTTATCCAAACCAATGACAAATTCAGATAAACACATATTCAGCATAAACATAAGAAAGTCTTTGTCTGCCAAAACAAGAGTGCTGCTATGCCCAGCCTTGCTAGCTGCTGTAGGAAGAGTTGAAACTCTGCCTAAATTTAGTGAACTTTGCTTTTTCTTTTGGGACAAGAAGCTACCCAGCTTCAAGAAGTAGAGGATGTTGTAGCCTCTTCCCCCAGATATCAGGTCACTCTGGAAGTATGAGAAGAGAAGGGTTATTAAGAAGAGATTCAAGGAACAGAGTTATTGGGAACTGCCAAAGGAGAGACACAAAAATTCACGTCCTGCAGGGTGGGTATGGGGTGAGAACCTCCAATGGTCGTAGCTGTATGGTGGCACAATCTGACTTACTGAACCCTGATTCTCACATTGCTTATCAGCTGCTTAGGTAGCCTTGAAATAACATTCACTTACTACAAGATCAGGGAGCACTGGGGACTTGCACACACAGAGGGGCAGAGAATGGGGCAGGTGCATGGTGGTTCCCCTAGAAGTGCATGTCTCACCGTGTCCCTTCCTGCATAAGCACATGAAATGTCTCTGCTTTTTAAATAATAGCCAGCTCTCTGCAGCTCCAACATCCCTGTTCCTGCCTCTGCTCATCCTCCCTGCTCTGTGTCTGGACCTTGCATGGCCTCCAGCTCCAACATCTGTCCTGGTGCTATGGTGCTACCGGCAGCAGTGCTACATTAACACATGGTCCAGGCTGCCGGGATGGAGGATCCACTAGTGATTCTTTGGCAGCGAATGTGACCTTCAGCTTCCTACACCTTTTCTGGGAAGCTGTGTACGAGTTTGTCTATTGAGGCTCACGGCTTTTAAGAGTTACGGAAAAAAAAGAAAAGGTACATTCAGATAAATACAGTCACTTCTGGCATTGTGTCCTGGCATCAGCCCTTGAGTTTTTGGCACAGTTCTCAGCTGGAACAGTGCAGGAGTGACTTGTGCCCATACACTCAACTGTTCGTTGTGTCAACATTGCTGTTTATTTGGAAGACACACAATGGCAACAGGGACAGGAAGCAGGCACAGACTGTTCTCCAGCTGCAGGTGAGTGATGGAGAGAGTTGTTGAAGACCTGATATGGCAGAGGGGTCTGCAGGTGGGCTGCACACTTGCCATCATAGCAGTAGACATGGCCAGAGGGAGGCCAGCCACCGTATTCAGTTGCTCATCCAGCCCTCACCTCCCTTGTTGTATGAGGTCATTTGAATCCAGGATATTCCTTCACAGCTTATGGATTTGCACTACCTCATAATAAGGAAAAAAATTGTTACCTGCACATTTTTTGAATCCCATTTTTTTCTGCAGATTTCCATGTAAACCAAAAAACAGAGGCACAGACTTCTGTATCAAACAAAGGTTCCCTCAGGACTTGCCTTGCATCAGTTCATGCTGCTTATCTACTCCCGGTCCTGGTCAGTTAAGTTCAAGGATGTGATGTGGGTCATGACTCAACAGCTGGCTGCAGACAGCATTAAACAGGATACATTAATTTTTCCTGGTCAACTTCCAGGGCCAAATCCCAGTTCTTATCATATTAACTATCTTGATTCTTGACCATTGTATTCCAACGTGATCAAATGTAATGAGGACCAGTCACCCAAAGCTGCTCCTTAGATTTTCACAGATGGTGTAACAGGTAAAGGTGAGCAGTTAAACACAGTTCTAATATTATTTTGGGTACGCTGATGCTTGGCTCTTGTGATTAGGTTTTAGAGATCTGTTGATATTTCCTGTTGCATTTGGACACTACAACATCCACACGTGGAAGTCTGACTTCATGATGTGTAAGGGAGCTTCCAAGGGGAGCCTGCTGGTGGCCAGCTCTGCTCTCACTGAGTTTGGTGGGCTTGAGATGAATCCTTACTGACTTCACACCCTCTGATCTGCCCAAAATGCAGGAGGAATTTTAGAAGTAGCAAACTCAAACAGGAGCAATCCTTAGACTTTGACTTAGAATCACAGGAATCCTTAGACTCACAGGAACAAAGACTATCCCCATGTTTCAATGCTTCTAAAGGAGTGGAGAGAGGGAGGGTTCTAGAAATTACACGAGTGTGATTATTGATTTGCATGTAATGGCCCAAATTGTGGTTTATGGGGGAGTTATTTTCATCTCGGCACAGTGTCTTAGCGTGGTGGGTTGTACAATACGAGGCAGCGTGTAGTAAATCTGAAGCGGAACGCCACTCGCACTGAATAACTCAGAGCTCATAATCACAGCTTGGCAAGAGGATGAATTGCATTTCAGAATGTGATGTTGGAAAAAAAAAGAACAAGAGAAGTTTAATAGGGAAATTTGAAAAGACTTGTTCGTTATATTCTTTCAGTCAATAATATAGTAGAAAGAAGTATTTAATAGGTCAAAGAGGAGAGGAAAAAAAAAGAAAAAAAGATGTTCCTCTGTGATGTGGTACAAAGATAATCACTGTGAGGCCAAACGTTTTTCAGCATCAATTTAGCAGATGAAGCTAGAGAAAATTAAAATGCAGGAGACAAATGTGCAATAGCCTCAGAAGCAATACAAATTTGGCTTCTTTGTTTACCCTATGATTTTTATCAGTCTAGAGAAGGCATTTACATTTGGATTTAAAATAGGATTTACCAATTCAATTGCTATTTTGAAAAAGTACAGAGGAAGGATTTATATTATTTTCTCTCTTACTGTCCTGTTTTCCCATCCTTATTTTCTCCTTTCAATAAAAGAATTCTCAAACAGTTGACTAGCAAACAAAGAAACGGAAGGACCATCTTGGAGTTTTCTTGTTTAAGACAGGTATGTGTTTCATAGAATCATAGAATGCCCAAGGTTGGAAGGGACCTCAGAGGTCATCGAGTCCAACCCCCCGGCACACGCAGGTTTGTTTACTGAAGCTCTGCTGAGCTCTGCTCTGGGCAGGTACTGGAGGACCAAGACCAGGACCAGGACAAGCGCTTGGTCTTTTCTCAGCTTGCAGGATGCAGGGACCTGGGCTAGGTGGCCTTCAGGGTCCTCTGCACTTTATCCTCCTGTCTGTCTGTGCTGGATTTCCTCCCCTTCCAAGAAGCAAGAGGAAATCAGGGCCGTAAACCTGTTCCCCTGACCATTTATTTATTTATTTATTTATTTATTTATTTATTTAATTCCCACGGGACTTTCTGGGCAGGGACAGACTGAGCTTAAGACTCAGGGAAAATAGAAGATTTCTCACCAATGTAAATAAGACAGGAAAATCAAATGATTTTTCATGCTCTGGTCCTATCCCACTGCCAGCAGAAGGAAGGAAGGAAACAGAGAGAAACATGGAAGGAGGGCAAAATGTTCACTGCAAGAGCTCATATGAAGGGAGATAGTACAGTCCGTGGCTTTTTGCTGTCACACACATGCACATCTGGAAGTGGCAAGCCTGTCTATGCACACACACACGCACATGCTCACGCAGGTTTTCCATGCAATGGATGGGAAGGTGGGATGCAGCATCCCTCAGGCTGGCAGTCCATCCCTGCTCCCTCCTGAGATGCTGCATGGTCCAGGCAAGAGGAGAAGCTGTGCATTTTCCGTGCATCATGCACCCTTCAGGCTTCATCAAGCAAACTGTTTAGCAGGAGGTGAGGTGAGGCCGGGGACAAGCCAGTTCTCAGCACGAGCTGAAGCCTCTGCTTTCAACGCTGGAAGAAAGTTTTGTCTCTCTAGGTGCAAAGCTGCCAGAGTTTCGATGCTGCATCAGATAAGAGCAATTAAGCAGATCCTTCACTTTTGGGCTTTGGCTCCAACACAGGAAGGCTTTTGCAATAGCGCCTCGGGAGACAGACAAGGACACCCACACACCCAACGGCAGCCCTGGCACCCCGAGGCACGAACCCGCCGCCAAGGCAATGCAGAGCCAAGCAACATCTCCTCCTTTCACCCTAAAGAATCTATACGTTCATGCTAATGCACATGAGAATTCAGACCCCGCACAAGCAGGTCAGTCTGCACCAGCCCCACTGCTGCAGCCAGTGGCCCTGGGGCTCTGACCCTCATGCAGACTGTTTCTTTCTAAGATTTTTTTATACTATTCTTTTTGCCAGAGACAGAGAGAGGAGGGGCAAAAATCCACCAGCGCATGTGAGCAATGCATTGTGCCCCTGTCACCACTTGAAATCAAATTAAACTCTAGGAAAAAAAAAAAGCTACATTTTTACAGCAGCACCTGTTCTGCTACTGTAATTAGGGCTCCATTATAGCCCCAGACATTAAGAGGTTTCAAAATATGGCTGTATAAATCCCCTCTGACTTACTTAAAAAAAAATGGTAATCAGCTGGTCTGTTTTGAAAGGGCTGGTTATAAACACAACTGGCAGATGCCTCTCAAGCATCTCAGGGTACTTTGGGGGATGATAAAATTACCTACCCAAGTCACTCGTATGAAGGTCAGATCCAGCCAGGGGTGAGCAGAGCCCTTCCCACTGGCATCCTTGGGAGTTGTGGTCACTTTGGTCACTTTCTGGAGAGATTCTGGCATCACTTAATACTTTCCCATAGGGATTATATTAAACATTGAAGAAATGAATGAACAAACTTCTCAGATCAGTCTACAATAGCATAATTGAGCTGAGTCCAGCCAGCTGGAGGAGCTGTGTCGTGCTTTGCATCAGCAGGAAGGGTTTGCAAATGCTCTAATGACTGGTTAGGATAGACGCCTTTAGCAGCTTTAATAACCAGAAAATACAGCTCTCTCCGAACCAAACTGCACCACCATTTCAGTATTACCTCAGTGCAGACAAGCCAGCAAGATCCCACCAGCCTCCCCGTAGCCCCATGCAGACTCTTTGCTGGGCAGGCAGGAATGATGTAGGACTCGCCACAGATTACGGGAAAGATGGAAAGAGGCCGGTGCATTGAGGCTGAACCAGTCCAGGACAATCAAACCAACCTTGCACAGCTGTACTGAGCACAGCTCGGTCCTAAGCCCTGCGCCAGCCCGGCCTTGCAAAGCTCCTCTGCCTCCATAGACTGCTAAGGAAGACTCTCTGTGCCAGCAAGCCCTGGCAGGCATCTACCGACACAGTAGATCGTAACTGTTTCAAAAGATTTATGGGTTTAGGGTTTAGGGAGTCATTGATATGTGAATTAAGCACTGACTGACTGAGACTTACTCTTCAAAAGGAGTCATTGTAATTGCTATAGAAATATAATGATTTTAGTGACAACATCTTCAGCGAAACTTCAAAAACACTTATTTAAAAAAAAAAGTGCAAAAATATATATTTAAATAAAATGCTAGTTCTCTGTCTCTCTGTGTCTTTTTTCTTTTTTTTTATTCCCAGCCTCCCCTCCAGAGGTAGGGAAATGTCAGCATTCAAGTGGTTCAGTCCTGGGGTCAGACATTCAGGTTTCACTTGCACCCACTGGTGATAGGAAAAGGTTGTAGGCTCATGCTGCTGGCACATCAACAAGAGTCAGTCTCTGCTTTTCCCCCTTCTCCATTAAAACAAGCTTGATATCAACCTGGAAAAAAAAGTTTCCTTGGGGGGGAAAAAAAAAAGAGGCCTATGAGATTTCTTACAAGCTCCTTCAAATGCTGATGATTTTTATTTTCCAAGATCCTTAGGCTTAAGAGGTGACTTGCCCAGCTCTGCAGCAGGAGCTATGGCCCTTAGTGACACGTTTGCATCACCAGCCATCTAGCTGCAGAGACACACATAGCAGGCAGGTGCCTCTGCTCCCAGAAGAGCCGTTTGCTCATAATCCACCCCGCCAAAGACACTGAGGTTGCACCATTTTGGAAAGTCATAGTGTCAGGTCAATATTTTGACAATACATTAGGGTAAATGATAAAGGTCAGCACAATACTTTAGGTTATCTGTGATTGCTGTAATGCAAAAAGTGCTTCTGCTCTTAATGCTGTGTTGGTAGCTGCGGTGATGAAGTTGATGAAGTCACTTTGCTCAGTGGGGTAGCAGAGTCTTTTCGGAGTCAATAAATGGACACGTAATAAATGGACATGTAGATGTTCAGGGTGCTCTGCGGTCAGGTCCTGTGACCACAGCTAACAACCAGCAGCAGCACGACGAGGATCTGAGGGGTCTGTGCTGCCACGACAAGCAATTACAGCCCATTTACTCATCATCTCACTGCTACTTAAACACAGACACGAGAAGATGCTCTGCAGATGACACGGCCATGAGTCTCTAATGGACCACAGCAGAGCGGCTTCCCATGTTGGAATACCTGGGGGCAGGTGCAGCATCCCGTCCTGTGCGCAGCCTGCGCGGCATCTCTGCTCGGGAAGCACCTGGAAAGCACCTAAACTCTTTCACCTTCTCAGTGGCGTCAGCACCGGCGGGCTCTTTGAAGAGGAGGAAATGGTCTGTTCTTCATAAACCTCGTCTGGGCAAGTCCTTGCCATGCTGGTAGAACTTGCTTGCCAAGTTGTTTAGTGGCCACAGAGCCAGTGGGGCTAACAGGGGTCATCAACTGGCAGCCACCCCCAGCTGCAGTTTTTCACGTGTTGAGCTAGGAGGGGAGGATGGAGCCAAGCTCTTTTTTATTAAGGTGATCCGTAGAAACATTGCTCCCTTTGGTTCCTGCCCCGCGCAGGGCAGGCGCGGGCAGGGGAGCTGCTCGCACTGGGTGCAGAGGCTCCTCTACCCCCAGCCCCGGCCGCCTCCGCTCTCTCGAGCTCCCTGCAGCCTCTCAACCAGCACAGCCCTTTCCCCTCCACAGCTGCGGAGCAGCGAGAGGACAAAGTCCCCAGCTTTGCTTCATGCTTATCTGTCCTGCTGTGCTTGGAGGTCCAAGAGCATTGGCTAGCACTTGTCCAGATTTCCCTCAGGCTGGGCTTTCCATAGGGAATTATTTCCTCTGGCCCTGCTGCAAGGCAACCCTGGCAGGTGCAACAGAGTCGTGCAGTGGTTTTTATTTTTAAGTCCCCGCTTTGGCAGTCACAGAGTATCTTGAGTTTTAATTCCTTTTTCTTTCCGGAATAGCTTCACAGTCCTGGACAGAAAGCTTGGTGAGGTGGACAGTGAGAATTTGCAAACTTTAGAAAAGCAGAGGAAAAGGATATGTAGGAAGTGTTCCCCACAACATTTAACTCCATTTCATAATGCAAGAAAACTTCCCCTTTTCATGCAAGTGAGCCTCCAGCAAGTGATAATTATGATTATTAGCAACCAATTTTTAGATGATCAGTCTTCCTACCCTTATCTTCTAATAATCTCAGTGAAGAAAGATCTTTGTTTTAAGGAGGATCAGCTACATTCTCAAGGAAACCTCACCCCAGCTGTACGGTTGAGTCCTGAATAAGGGGTAATTGCAGGAGAAGCAGCAAGGGGCATCTCCAAGAGCATCTCCTCTGCTTGTGGATCTGGGACAGACAAGAGTAACCACTGGGTCTGACTCTGCCCTGTGCTGGGCTCACTCGCTGGATGCAGAAGAGGGCAGCAAAGAGGTACGGTGGGTGCAGTGAGCCCTGGGGGTAAGAAAGGAGCCAGGGCTGCAGGGACCCTCTCCACAGCAAAGCTACAAGACGCAGGAAGAAATGGGCTTCACTCGAGGATGGATTTGCTGCAAGAAGTTAAATAAGAAAAATCTCTTTCCTTGTAAACTGAGCAAATCAGATGGGTCTCCATGGAAACCCCCAAGGCCCACTCAGTCATCACTGCACTTTGTAAGGGGAGAGCCATAAATCTTTGAAAGCCTGTGATATGGGAGCTCGGGTTGTGGTTACAAAGCCCTACAAAAAGTACACAAAGAATCCCCATTTTGCCCCATTCCCATCCAGACTCCCACTCTCGGACAACATTTTCAGAAATGCCCAGGTATTTAGAACATTTGTATGTCATTCTCTGTTTCCTACCTGATCTTTCCCACCACAGCATCCCCCTCGTCCTGGCATCTGGACATCAGTAGTTCCTCACCATTAAGAGATAGCAGAGATTGAGCTAACTTTAATAATCTAGAGTAAAACACTTTGGTATCTCTGCAGGACAAAGTATGAGTTAGAAAAAAAAAAAGGAAGCCAAGTCTACACAGTCCAAGGAGCTGAGAGCAAGCCTGTTTTTCCATGAAAACCATGTTGCACATGTCTCCTGGGATGCAGTATGTAAGTACTGCTAGACTGCAGCAGCCACTTCCCGGTCTTGTTGCATTGGTGCTTTCACTGGATTTGCTAATTTCTGTTGGATCATTAATTTATTTTTGACTCCTTTTCTCTGAGCTTTCTTGATGGGAAGGCACCGGCTAAGCCTAGTCACTGCAACCTGCTGCAAGAGGCCACTGACCTTGGACTGGGAGCAGCAACACCTGAGCCTCCAGACACATGGATGATGAATCTGTTCCCAGGATTGTGCACGGAGTCCCAAAAGGAATTTAGGCTGATGCTGCATGTTGGAAAGTCATTTCACAAGGCTTCTTCCAAGTAATAAGATCTTTGGGGTGGGGGAACATGTTTTCCTGTAGGCCAAGCAATGGTACCATGAGGTACATGCTGGCTGGGATAGAAAGGCTGGCATAATCAGGATGCTACTCTGCTCTTGCCATGTCAATGGGTGGATCAGCAAGGCCTGAAGAGGAGATAACCCAAAGCATCACCTAGGGAGATAGCTGGTGGCTATCTACTACAACGATCTGCTTTTCCTTTCAGTTCATTCATACATTTCCAATGAAGAACGTGGTTGTGAGCTCAGCAACAGAGGACTGTACCTTCCTCAAGGCTAGAAAGCAAGAAAGAGTCTCACGATCTGCTGAGCCTTGCAGGGAAACTGGAATGCATCACGGTTCCTTGTGGTACCCATCATACCCATGGCACTAAGGACCAGGAGCTCTTCAGCGCAAAGTCCACCACAGGACTACTGAGAGAAAACCTAAGTAAAAAGAAAGGGCTGATACTGAAGGCTTAAAGGACGCAAGACTTCTCAAGCACTTTTTTACTTTAGGTGCTATGGGGAGTAAGAAGGGATAAATATGCTACAGCATTACCAGGCTTCACACTTTTATTGACCCTTACAACAATCAGTGATTTTTCCTTTGAAGCTTCAGCTGCTGGAATCAGATTTCAGAGACCCTCAAATTTCACTTTTAAACAACATTAACCTCACAGCTAGCTCGAGACATGTGACCTTCCATCCAAGCTGATGGCAAATGGAAAACAACACTATACCATAGTAAATTTTTAAACACGTATGACTTTGTAGGGCCAAACTCCTAGAGTCAACTACAGCCCCTGAAGGCATTTCCACCAGCGTGAGGGTTGCCAAGGGTGGAGGGGCAGAGCAGTGACCTAAGCTGCGGAGTGCAGAGCTCCTGCAGGGCTTGTTTTTCAGCCACATCTGTGTTTCGAGGGTGGCTTTTGTCTCCCAGGAAGTTGGGCAAGGCAAGACAGGGCTGGAACAAGCCTGGCAGAGTGCAGCAAGGCCCCGTAAATGCCGAGCGGGGAGGAAATGAGAGACCTTCCAGGAAAGGGGATTATTTGGATTTTGTGTCGCAATGGCTTTCCGCAGCCTGGCTTGCCTCCTGGCTCTACGCACCTCTGCAAAAGGCTGCCTGCCCTCTGTGCACGCTGTCACCTTGCCAGGGCAGCTGAAGCACAACTGATCACAGGTTTCCTTATTGCTGTAGGGGTGTCTCCTATTTAAATGGGGCTTGGAAATGCTGTAGCTTGGGGCCATGCAGCTGAGGGAGGCTGCAGGCAGGGGCACCTGGGTGTGAGCATCCCAGGAGATGCTCAGCAGGGTCCCTGGTTGCCCTTCAGGGGCTCTTCACAACTTAAGTATTCTTTATTCCTCCTTGTTGGTCCTTATCATAGTTATTCCCATGCCACACAACTTCTGTCTCCTGGACATAAAGGTTCTTCCAGGCTTAGGTAAGTTTTTAAGCCAGTTGTTTCCAGTGCAGCACAAAGTCCAAACTGCTAAGGACTTATTAAACTATCATATTAACCTCTTACACACCTTCCCCACGGCCCTCTCACACAAGCAGGGGAGGTATTAGCAGACTCAGAAGACAAAAAAACACAGTTCCTTAGGTGCTATGGCTATGTGACACCTCTGGATCTACCCCTCTTGCTTTGCACTGGTGCCTCTGCTGACTGGAAGTCTGGTGTTCCCCACACTGCAGGCTCCCAAAGGTTAAATCACTTAAACTGCCCCATAACCAGCCAACTGTCCGTGTTTAAAGCAGTTTAAACCTTCCAGGCACCTGTGTGTTTTTGTTCCTCTACTTTGAATTCCCTCTGACATTCCCTGCTAAGATGGAAGAATCTATGGTCAATGTTCCTGTAGAAATAAGCCTCCCCAGACAAGCAGAGAGTGGAGAGGTGAAGATGTTTCTAGCAGGATGCACATTGTTCCCGACTCTTCACCTAAGTCCATCAATCCTTAGGTGCATGGACCTGCCATGACTCGGGTATTAAATGGGGCAGAAAGGTGTTGATGAGCGTTGAAAGACAGCAGTTTCCATGCAGCAGCTCTAAGCTGTTTTTGAACCCTCCTATTAAAACCCTGCTGGGCTTCACACCACAGGGCAAAACCAGGTGCCGAATTTCCTCTCCCAAGGCTGGCCTGGCATTGCTGAGCTGCAGCCGTGGACTCTGCGCCCAGCCAAGGAGGAGCACGGCTTGCACTCGTGAACATTGCTCCATCAGAGCCCCCCCGTTTCACCTTCACTGTGGACATTACCTTGGCGTCTAGAGGTTAATGACTAACCTGCAATCCTGGAACTCCCCTGGCATTTTTCCCCGCCTCTTCCCTTCTTTTAAATGGTTGGGATATAATGAAAGCGAAAGGACGACCAATCGCTGTGGGGAGCACAGCGGGGAAGCTGCTGGAGAAGAGGAGTAGATGGACCCTTCTTCCATCTCCAAGAACCCCTTTTCCAGAAGGCCAAGGATGGTGGAGGGAGGCTTCCTGCATGGACAGAGACCCTCTGAGTGTGCAGACATGCAGCCAGGGGCTCCTGTGAGCTGAGACAGGTGAGTTTGGTTGGAGCCACGCGGATGGGCTTCCCAGCTCCTTGCAAAACAGGGCAGCCTTTCTGCCAGCAATTGTTCTTTGGGGAACTTCTGCTCAATCCCTCTCCAGTACCCAGCACCTGGAGGCTTTCGGAGGACTTCAGGTAGTCTGTGCCTGGCAAAGGTCTGGGAAAGCTGGGCTGGACTTTGCAGTGTCCCTGGATTTCAGTTTCTCAATTTACATGGCTCATGGCTGGGTTATCCTGGCTTCCTGCAGAGAGCAGCAGTTTGGTCATCCTCTGCGTCTCTATCTCTTCTTCCCTCATCCCATGGGTTAATTTCTCCTCTGATTTCCTCCATCAAATAACGTACCTGCTTAATAGCTGCTCCTTTTCCACTCAGGCTATGTACACGCCATGCAGAATTTGAACTAATCAATCAATTAATCAAACCCTTTCCTACCCAGATCCCTGGAAAATGGAGCATCTGTCTGCCCATTCCCTCAACTGCTGTATGGACTGTGATGAGGTGGGCTTTTGAGGAGGGATAGCAAAGAGATAAGAGTAATTCAGCATTTCCTCCGAGAAGCTGTGACACAGGATCTGGGCCACGTTGTGCAAGGGGCTCATCAAACTGGTGGGAAGCTGCAGTCTTTGTAGTTTATAATCTGGGGAGCAAACATGCACAGAGGGAAAAAATCTAACCAAGTTCCAATCAGGGAAGGCCAAGATGTATTTCCAGAGTCCCAGCATGTCTTTTCACTATAGTTATATTTCAATCCCCTGCTCCTGCAAGCTGGACAGATCTGAAATGGGCAGTTCCTAGGTGACTTCAGTGACTGCTAATGATTCAAAGTGATTGCTGAGCTGTCTTGAGCAATCTGTGGGGAAACAGCATTTCCACCGTTAGAGCTCTGCAGTGTGCAATGCTCCCTGGACTGGGCTGTGTTGGCTGCTGACTTGATTTCAGCTCTGTGCAACGCAGGGGAAGGGAGGCAAAACCTGTCCCGCTGCCCCTTCCCAAGCACCCAGTGGAGTCAGGGATGGTCTATGTGCAGGAGATGAGCAGCTGAGCAAGCGTAAGGGATCTGATTGCCCCCAAGACACTTACAGAAGCATAGTCATTCAAAGAAATCTCAATGCATGCACTTCTCTAGGGAATTCCAGGACTCCCAGGGCCCTATGGCACCCCTATCATTTGTGCAGGAGTTTTTTTGGCCCTCAAGATAGTCATTCACAGCATTACATGATGGAGCATCTCTCAGAAAGGGTGATACTGGAGCCCGCTAGCACAATGCTGTGAAGTTGTTGGTGATGTCCTTGGTGTGGACAAGGATCTGTAAAAATTTGCAATAAACTCAGGGTAGGATGAGTGATATGAATCCTTGCTGCATTGTGCAGACTCCCTCACGGTAACCATGACAATTCAGAGTGCAGAAATTGCTTTGATTTGGGCTGGAAGGGGCCAGAGGCGAACAGAGAGGCTTTGCTCAGCCCTCTGCATCAGTGTGGCACAACGTCCCCGATGGACCATTCACCCCATGAGTCCCATCCCAGCAGCAGCAGCTCAGGTCTGGCCTCAGACAGAATCAGCAGTGCAGCCCAAAGCTGTCTGTGCTAGAAAGTGGGAAGATCCCAATGTGTGTCCCATTCCAAGCAGGGTTGTCGGTATCACTTGTCTTGAACTCTATCTGGAAGGAAGGTAGCAAAAACATACCCTGTTGCCAACAAAAATGGTATTTTTTAATTGATTTCAGCATCTCTGATCTTCAGTGATTTCTTGCTGGCCACTCACCTGACTTAAGGAGTGGGGCTAGAGCCTCACAGACCTAAAACCAAGCCAGAGATACATTTCAACAGTTACAGGCTATAACAGATAGGGCTAAACAGGATGGACAAAGACTTGCAGTCCAAGACTGACTTTGGAGACACAGTAATAATCTTGTAGGTTTCTCTCACCTAATTCTGCTGTTTTATTCATTTTAGGCATCGTCATCAACGTTTTTGTAAAACCTGTTGACCTGTTGTAAAGCCTTCTTGAAAGATAAGTAGAAATATGGAGTTACGTCGAACAAGTGTAACATCAGAACCAGCCTCTCCAACAAACGGTTCTGGGAAGGACAATATGGATGTTACTTCAGAATTAAATAGCCCGACTTCGCCAGGCCATGACATAGGGATCTTTGAAAGAGGAATTAAATCAATGTTAAGCATCCGGAAATCAAAGCAAAACCTGAACAAAGATAAAGAAAAGGAACCTACTGGTTCTTTAAGAGGCATACGTCTTTCTTTTAAATTCTCCAAGAGCTATGAGCAAGGCAAAACCACGATCTGTGGTGACGTGGAACAGATTGGAGAGGAGAGCGAATCAGAGCCTGTTAAAGGAAAACCTCTTTCAGGTAAGACAAGAAAACAGCAATGTGATTTGCTTGGCAGGACAAATGCAACCTCCAAGCAGTTTACACTTTGATCTCAGCCTGAGGGTAGGTCACCTGTCATTGAACAGGCTGTTCTGTGGCCTCCACTATGGTAGTTTAACTGTGTCAAGCAGCTTACCTGCAATCAGCATATTAATGTCAGCTCACATATGGAAAATATGCAGAATTGCAATGCAGACTATTCCTATACTATTGTTGGCATTGCACTTCTGGATAGTTTCTGATCTTCAGCTGTTAGACTGGCAGTCTCCAGACTGTACTCTGGTACAGGTGTAGGATTTGCCCTTGTTGAACCTCAAGAGGTTCCTCTCCACCCAACTCTCCAACCTGTCTAGGTCCCTCCAAATGGCAGCACAGACCTCTGGAGTGTCGAACACTCCACCCACTTTGGCATCATCTGCAAACTTGCTCAGGGTGCACTCTGTCCCCTCGTCCAAGTCAGTGATGACAAGGTGAACAGCACCAGGCCCAGGACTGACCCTTGGGGGACATCACTGGCCACAGGCCTCCAACTAGATTCAGCCCCATTTGTCACCACCCTCTGAGTTCTGCCATCTGGCCAGTTCCTCTATCCAACTCACTGTCCAGGATCTTGTCCTAATCTGAGAGACTGACTTGGAATGGGATCTCTACAGATGTTTTTGCTCTCTTACACCTTTTTTCCACTTATTCCTCTCCCAACCATGGTGTGGCAAGTATTGTTTTCTTCTCTTTCCCCCAAGTTGGGTCACTGTCATTTTTTGTCAGCATTAGATAGGTTTAGGGTTTGTCACGGTCCAATCATAACAACTACCATCATCTTACCTATCACCTCTTCCCAGGTGTGAGCAGAGTGCTGTGACTTCGATCTTGATCCGAGCAATGTTCTCATCTACTTTTTCAAGACAGGGGTATTACATAGCATCCAGGAGATAGACTGAGATAAGACAATATGGATTGATCTTTCTTCAGTCTAAATTTCTAGAGCAGAAAAGCTCTGGGTCTACTGTGCAGTTTGCCATGGGGAATAGAGAGAAGAGCTGACGTCCCATTTCTATAACACTCTCCTCTGTGCTATAAAGTTATTTACAGCTTCATGCTGATATGCTATGAGGTCAGTAAGCTGGATCCAAGCCCAATTTTGCTAGTCCATTCAAAAGGTCACAGATCAGGAGCAATTCTAAATGTATCTCCTGCAGTACACATATTGCTGAATTTCATAAATAAGACCTGTGCTGTGCCCAATAACTAGTGATTGGGCTAGACTAGAGCAACTCTGTCAGAAACACATCTCATCCTAAGATAAATATGGCAAATGGTGGAGATTCCACCATATGCCCCATTAAGCTGTATAATGACTAATTGCCTTCCATTTTTTTTTCTTTTTTTTTTTTTCCCATTTCAATTACCAGCTGGCTGATCTTGTATTGCTAAATTAAAGATCCATTTAGCACCCAACATCACCTCCTTGAATAATTATCCTAGAGGGTGATTAAATGGCATTTTCACTTTGATAAACTGAACAGAATGTATTCTTTTAGTCTCTCATTGTAAGCCCTTGGGCAAAAACAGGGTTTGTATTTATTTATCTAGAAAAGGTTAAGTTAATTGGCACAATCTCCCTTCCCTCTGTGTGTACTGCAGCTGTATGTAGCTCCATAGAGGCACTCACAATCTTTATGCATTATATGCTACGTCAGTAGTTGGGAGATTTGGTGTTTTTTCTGTCTTCATAAGGATACCCACACACCGCACAGATTATTTGGTGCATCTGGTATAAAATCTGTGTGCCCGAAGGCATAAAATCTAAGGCCAAAGGCATAAATTCTGACCTGTAAACCACTCCTTCATTTCTGTTTTGAGTTCTCCCCGCTCCCAGTGCACACACCTTCCCGGATCATGCAGGAGAGCAATATCCACTGCTTGGAAAACAAATGCTGCTGGTGAGAGTCAGTGCCTGGCATTTTTTTCTGGAGGTTTATACACAGGCTGTAAATGATCAGCTCACAAGATTCAGAGCTGCCCCGGGGCACTGAACTCCACATACCATGCCTGCCTTCATATTTCTCCATTTCCTCTGCTGGCTTCCTAGGTGTTGCATTCCTGCTGCCTCAGGGGCTCTGTGAAACCAAGACTACTCCCACGTCACCTCCTCAGCGACCTCCCACATAGGGACACAGAATGATTTTTCATACATCTCCTTCTTTTTCATACATCTCCTTCTTTTTACTTCCCAAGATGCAGCTTCTTTACACCATGCTCCTCCTTTTCTTCATGCGTGGAGAGCCTGGGCCATGGGCCCCAACCAAGGGCCCCTTCTGTCTCCTTAGCCAAAAGAAGATTGCACATGGCATTAACTGCAGAGCTGGGAAGCTGTGGTGTCTGATCCAGTTCCTCTTTTAGTTGAAAGGGGCCATAGACATTTAAAGACATCCTCAAATGTCTGGAACAGGTAAGAGGCATCTCTCAGGAGCTACTTGCTGTGCTAGGCATGGACTGAGAATGCCCTTTCCAGATCATTTGCTTGAAAATGACTGATCTACCCAGTGATTTGGGCCCTGGGTTGGAAAGTGCAGCCAACTGCATACGGGCCAGTCATTGTTTTGGTGCCTCAGCTCAAGGAAGCACTTGAGCAATTTGTCCCTGCATCTCAAGGAGTCTTGTAATACAAATCACTAGTGATAATCTCTGTAGGGATGAAGGAGATGGTTAGTCACGTCTTGAGTCAGGGATGTCCCTCAAAGGAACTCAGAATGGATAAGGTAGAAAGCACAAAATCAAGGCATGTGGGGAGCCCAGATTTTGCCCAAGGTTACATCTGAGTTGTGAATATTCCCAGAATGTATGAGAAGCATCCCCAGAGCATCACTTGCTTTCCCAGGGCCTTGGTCTCTGAGGAGAACATCCTGGTGGTTGGACTGGGAACTCAGAAGGCCCGAGTAGGGGGAGATGTGCTGCTGTGCTCCTCCAGCTGGACCCCTGGCCCCTCTTCCTGCCTTCTCCAGACATAGGCAGGAATGCTGTTGCAGGGCTCATCTGTACTGGAATCACTGCTGCAGGACCAGTGTCATACAAGGTACACTGTTATGCTGATAAACAGGAGCAGCACAGTTAACAGAAATCTCTGCTGGGAAGGTAATTCAGCATCTGCCTCAGCTGCCAATTCTATTCAGTCCCAAACTAAAACAAGGGGCAGAGCCAGACCTAGTTTGATGCAGCCTAAGACCCCAATGCCCTCAGTGAAGCTCTCATTAGACATTGCTTGGGGTTTTCCTTCAGGGTTATGACTTTTTCTCTTTTTTTTTTGGACTACTTCCTATCCCAAAAATTCCCCAAAGACATATAGCTCTAACTTTGCAATGACTATATTTCCACTGCTTTTCTCTTCTGTGTGCAAGAGGACTTGGAGATATCAGAGAGGATCAGTCCTGCAAGGACTGATGAGATCTGCAAACCCAGACCAGTCCTGCAATCTCCCTTATTGGCAATTTTCTGTTGTTACAGACCTGTCAAGCATATAACACCTACTTTGCTTATTTTTTTTTCCTTACAGTAATGGAAATAAATGAACTTATTCAAAAACGGCAACTTTTGGAGGCATTTGCAAGCATCAAGTACTTAGAAGATGAGATGATAGCTGAAAAGGATGCTGACAAATACAAGGATAACCCCCAAGACTTTGCCAGGAAATCCAAGGATGTGGACTTGCTTTACAATTCCATCACAAATTCAATCCAGTCCATCGTAGCAGAAACACTGGAGCATCCTACCGTAGAGGAGACCCTGCTGGCATCCTTGGTGACTTTAATTGCCCGTGAAGAAGCAGCTCATCCTGGTACCAGTGACACTGCTGCTCCTGGGCCGGCCTTGCTTGGTGCACCCAGAAGGTGGAGGGAAGAGTGGAGGGAGGCAATCAACACCAGCGCCAGGAAGAGAATCCTGAGCATACACATGGCATCAAAGCAAGAAGACACTTCTTGGCTTGATCACCACTTAGGTATCCTCAGTGAACATCTGAGTGAAGATTTGCTGAAAGTGAAGTTTGCAGTAAAAAAGTGTTATCCAGAGGATTACAGGGTGTGTGAGATCTATGTGAAGGCTTTTCACAATGCCATTGCTTTCCATCTGCAAGACCTCTCCCAGAAACCCTTGGAACTAAATGAACTCTATGCCCTGCTCAACTGGGTCGCTAACACCTACCTGAGGTAAGCTGCAGTTACTCACATCACTGTCCTGGGCCCCTCCAGGGAGTAATAGGCCTGCAGGATGCTTGGAAAGCACATATTTATTTCCAGTTTCTTCCGTGAGCAAAAGAGATGCAATAGCTTACACCTTAGAGCTTGCTGTGCTTCACAGAGCTCATTTACCCTATTTATTCCCTCTCTAACTTGTTCTTCTCATAAGCCAGGAAGCTCCCCCTTCAAGTGCTGCCTTGCAGCCCTAATAATTCCTGCTCCCTCTGTGGAAATGTTTTGCAAGGTACCACAGCTGCTTGTTGACCTTTGTGGGGACAATAAGTGGCTTGTGAGGGAGCATTTCAATAAAACAGTGATGCAGATTTCATTAAAACAGTGAATCCATTAAAAAGCCACTTTATATCCCTCCTTCACCGTGTTCACTGGTCACAGGCATGCCCACAGGTTGAATGGAAGATAAGTGTTTTAGGACCTCTTAAGGCTCCCTGTAATTCAGCAGCGTCCAAAATATTCTAGCAGCTGGATGGACAAACATTTCAAGAATCAGGGTGCTCTGAGTGCATGGATGTAAAGGCAGGAAATT
>JAVCKT010137497.1:0-18343 GCA_032273925.1 Rhynchotus rufescens
CCGCCTGCCCCGCGCCCACGCGCGTCCCGCTCCCCGCCGCCGTGTCCCGTGTCCCGCTCCCCCGTGTCGCCGCGCTCGGCGGGGCGCGGGGGGGGCCCCGACGGCGGCGCCAGCATCTCCCGGCGGCAGCAGGTAAGGGCGAACGGGGGGGGCGCATTGGTGGCACTTTGGAGGGGGTGCATGGGGGTGTCGTGTGCGGAGAAATGGGGTGCAATGAGCCCCCCCCCACATTCCATGCCATGCTAATGAGGTGTTTAGTACACATTGGGTTTGCACTCCCCCCATCCCCCAAAACGTGTTTTTTTGGCACAAATGTTCTTCGCGACCCTCCCCGCTCCGGGGTGTCTCCTCCGGCCGGGAGCATCCCCAAAGTGATGTGCTCAGGGTGGGGGACGTGAGGTTCTGCCCGCTGGGGGGTTCCTGGACAACAGGGGGTCCGATCCAACCACCCCTGTCACTCCATCAGGCCGCACTTGCTTTGTGGCCACCAGGTAACACCTTGTTTTGGGGATCGTCCACTGCACCCTGTCACCCCAGGACACATCCGTCGCCTGGAGCCCCCCCTGGGCAGCAAAATCCCAAGGGAGATTTCAACTCGCTGTCCCTTGCCCAGGCCACCTGGTGCCTGTCTGGCAGCCGAGCCCTTTGGGAGCCGCTCGGAGGTGGCTCCGGGTGACATCCCCTGGGAAAAAAGCACTATTCACCTTAAACACCCTGTATTTCGTGGCAGCAGTGAGGAGCCAGGCTGGGAGAGGGTGAATGCAGAAGGGCTTATTGTACCCATGACACCCAGCAGAGAAATGCCTTGGAAAGAGGAGAAATTTGGGAAAAAAAGGGAGGTTGGGAGGGAAAAGAAACCCACCCAAGCCCTGGCTGCTGTTGCGTTGACGCTGTCTTCTGGGTCCACTCCAGCCTTGTGGATCCCGTGCCTGGGAAAGCGGGAGTTTAGGAGCCGCAGCCTTCTGCTGGGAAGGGTTTGCAATTCCCGGTGTCGGAGCTGCAAAACCTCCCGCCGGCCGGGTGGAAATGGTGATTCTTCAACTGGGAAAAAAAAAAAAAAGAGAGGAAAATTTGGCTTCTTCAAACTTGCCGCGCTTTGCATACTCCGCACGGGTTCACACACCGCGTGGCCCTTGCCCACCTACGTGGGGCTTCTCCAAGCCCCAGGGGCAGCTCTTTCAATAGCTCTCCCTCCACGGAGACTTGAAGCATCTTCAAGCAGCTCCTCCAGCACCACTCGGCTGCAGAGGTCCTCTTAGTTTAGAAGGTATCGCTTTGTCAGGGGGTATAAGCTCCGTTTCGAAGCAGAGTTAATTTTAGAGTGGGTGTCTCCACCCAGCTGTACTTTTTCTTTTTTTTTTTTTTCTATTAAATAAGCACGTTTTGCACGTTACTGCGCTTCCCAGCAATGATTTCTCGTGCTGGTAGGCAAAAATCTGAGTGATGTTTGTCTTGCGCGTCAACGGTGAAGAGCACCAAGGAGACGAGGCTGCTCCTGTGGAATATTTGGCGCGGGGTTGTCCTTTGTGGGAGCCGCTGGCTCGGAGTTAAGGAGAAGCATTTTAGTTTTAGCAGGGAAACAAACTGCTCTTAGGACTCAGGATTTTAACCTGCTGCTGTGGGGGTCATAGTAGCCCCTGGTTGCAAATGTTGTTCCAGATCCGTCTCACTGACACCCACCACTCTTTGCTTTGAGGCACTTCGGAGCTCACAGGTGGTGCAAGTTGGACCTGTGGCCTCTTTAGCACATGCAATTGCAGGTGATATTGCCCTGCAACTTGTTTTGGGTGTGAAAACAGTGGATTTCTGCTTAGGGATGACTGCAGCCTCCGAGAAGGCTCTGTCCTAGTCCTGCACCTGGGTACACATTGGGCAGCTCCCGTGCGAGTGAGGTGGAGACAGGGGTCCAAGCCATGGAAACTGTAGCTGGTGGGAAACTGTTTGTGGCTACAGGAGTTTCTCATCTCCAGGGAAGGCAGAGTCTGTGATGCTGGCTGAAAACTCCTTATTTATTTATTTAAGCAAGAAACGCAGCTTTGGGGGCCTGTGTTTTGCACCCCGTTGATGACAGTGAGATGAGATGGGAGGGCTTCACCTGGGAGCCCTGGTTGCTGCCTTAACAAGGCTTCATTAAGTTGCTGCAGGTGGTGAGCCTGCTCTGAAGAGGCTCAGTGGTGGAGGAAGAGGAGGTTTTGGTGGACACTTCTTATGCAGGACAGTCTTGGTGTGAGGAGCCTGCATCAGCTTTGGGTTCATCTGTGCTCCTGGCTGCAAGGTGAGTGGTGTCTAGTGCTTTGTCTGGTTGGAATAGGGTGTCTTCTCCCCCAGGACCGAAGTCCTAGGGCTGCTCCTGCCCAGGGCTGCTCCGATGGAGCTCCCTGCGCTCAGGAGAGGGCAGTGTCACACCAAGGAGCCCATTCCTTGTGCATGGAGGTGACACTCGGCGCCCACCCAGGGACCTGCCTGGGGGGTCCTTGCTGTCCTGCTCCTCCTCCCATTGCAAAATATCTCCCTTCCGGACATAGCTGCTTTGCTGTGAGCCCTATACCCCAGTGGCATTTGAGGGATCCTTGCGGGAATGTTGATGTGCTCGCTGCAGGGAAACGGGATTTAAAAGGCAGCTGAAGCGGGTGCGCTTGCCTGCCAGCTCCTCTCCAAGTGGGGATTAGAGACAGTTCCTTTAATGTGCGTCTCGCTTTCAGGAGAGGAAAAAAAAAAAAAGAAAACTGTACGTTGGTGTTTGGCTTCGTTTCGGTTTCCTCTTTAGCAAAACCGCTGCGAGCTCCCTGCTTCCTCCAAAAATACCCACAGCCGCTGGCCCAGCAGCAGCCCGAGTATTGGTGAAACGGCCCATCCTTGCTCGAGAACCTGGGGAGGTGGTGGAGGGGAGGAAGAAAAGCTTTATTTTTATGTGCACGTAAATATTTGTGCAGTGTTTCTGCCACGGAGCAGTTCCAAGGTGCAGCGCATTCTCCTGAAGGGTCTTCCAGCAAGGACCTTTGTGGGTGGCCACTGGAGACCTCTCATTGCTCTCGAGAACTTCACTAGCTCCTGCTGCTTGTACCGTGCTTTTATAAAATGCTGCTCACTGCTGTTTTATCTTCCCCTTGGTTAGATGAGACAAGGTTTGAGGCGAGGAGATGTGTGGTTCCTCCACCGTTTTTAGCTCTGTTTGAGGCTTATGGTCCTTGCAGGTTTCTTGGTGGGGTACCTCAGGTGTGACTTAAGTAGTGCAAGGTGAGGGGTGGAGTCTCCTTTCTATTAAAGGTATTTGGGGATGAGACACTTAAAAATACCTCGTGGCTTTGTTGTGGGTTTTGGTGTGTCTTCCTGGACTGCTCTCCTTGGTTATATCTCTGGCAGCTCCTCTTGGATTGATGGTTTTCTCATGTCAATGTCAATCTAATGGCCTCAATCTGAAAATGGAGTCATTGCTCCTATTGCCTGCTGCAGATTTGAAGCCAAGCAGAGAGAAAACACTAACTTTCCAGCCCAGGAGGTGACAAGGGTCTTGCAGCTGATGGTCACAACATTGCAGCTGGATGGCAGGATGAGGAGGTGAGTGATGCATGGGGCTGTTGGGAAGCGAGTCCCATCTTGGAGGTCACTTTGGAGCATGGAGGTGGTTGGGAGCCATTTCTCTTGAGCTTTTCCCTTTGGGAATCTGCCGCTTGCAGTTCCTGTGGCGTTGACCTGGCTGCAGAGCTGTGCGCGATGTGAGCGCCTGAATAATCCCTGTAATCCGTGCATTGTTTTGAGCTTGTTACGAGCCCTGGACTTCATCAAGCTAAGAGGTATGCCAAGACCCGGCGCTTGTCAAAGCTTCTATTTTTAGGTGTCTTCATGTTAACATGCAAATGTATTTACCACCAAGGGATCGCTCTGCACTCACGCTGACCTTGCAAGCCCTGTGTTCCAGCTCAGCAGGGACCCAAAAGCTTGTCCTTCCTCACACTCATATCTATGTGGGCACAGTGTCCTGTGATGGCTTTAGCCCTGGGTTACAGGGACCTGGTATGAAGCTGAGAAAGCTGCTGTCATTGGAAGTGGTTGTTTTCTGTTTATTTCCTTCTGGAGCTCCAGTTCACTTAAGTGGGACTTTAAAACTTAAACTGTGGTCTGCTAGACCTCTGGAGACGGGAAGGGATTCTTTGGGTGAGGAGTCTCTGCCTTTTGTTGGAAAGCATCCAAGTAAAGATCCCTGAGGAGGGTGGACATTTCACCAGCTAGTAGCTCTTGGAGCAATGTGCCCACCCATGTATCCAAAGTGGAACCTCTCCATCTTCTGCAAGCGAAGTGTTTTTTGGGAAGAGCAAGGTTGGTTTCTCTAGTTTTGGGGCCTTTGACCCTCCAAACCTGCTCTGTTGGGCCTGCTCCCACCCTAGATTGGTGATGCAACTCCAGGCTTGGTCAAAAACCATTCCTTGTTGGAGATGATCTTTATGGAAGCGGATTTTGTCCAAGAAGCCAACGTGAATGGTTTATATGCTGCAATCTCCTTGTCAGGCTGGTGCTCGGTGATCTCGGCCTGTGAGTGCAAACACGCTGGGGAGCCTTAATGACTTAATGACTGGTGACCTGGTCTGTTGTCACCTGGATAAGAGCCTGAGCTAATGAACGGGAGGCCAAGAGTGAAGCCAGATTTGAACCTGTGACCTGGAGGCAGAGATTCCTGCAGGGCTCCGAGTCCCTTCTGGATTTATCTTCCTGACATGTTAAACGCTGTTGCATGGCAGTGGGAACACGACACGCTAGCAGGAGAGCCTGAGAGAGCGTTTTGCTGAGAAGCCGTAACCAGGAGTCCCGGCTTCCTTAGAGATGCCCTGTAGCCACGAGCCACAAATCGACTTTTAAGAGCAGAATAAGCTTAAGCTAGGCAGTCTGTGTATTTCTAAGAAGTGTCAGCTTATAGTGCTTAACCCCTTCGTGTCCAAGGAGTCCTAAAAAAACAAGATTTGCGGGTAATGGTCTTGTAGTACCAAGTGCTGTATTGGTGTCAGTGAAGGTTCCATGGGTCCCTCTTGGCCTTCCTGCTGCCATGTAGGGATTGCTCTTAAAAGTGGATATTGTAGGACTGTCCTCCTCAGGAGCCTGAGGGTACGTGGGGTGAAGAGCACTGAGAAAGGGGAAATGGGGCCACAAGACAACTTTTCCCCTGTATTTCTGCAACGTCCCTGCCTGGTCGGTTTGTGCTCCTTTCTATCTCCACTGTTATTTGTGGGGGTGATAAGATGGGCTTGGTAACAAGCGTGCTGTGCTGCAGATAAAACGGACTGTGTGCAAGAGCTGTTCCTCCTGGGAGTTTATCAGCTCCGTTAAAACTCTAGCGGTCACTGAGGCTTGAGAGGACCCAGGTTTTCCTGCGTCCTTTAGCAGTATGGAACTGTTTGGAAAGGAATTGCACTGAGGAGGTGTGCTGCAAGTCCTGCTTTTATTCCCTAGGAAAAAAGGCAGTGGGTGATTTGGGGGTAGGATCCCCTCAGCCAGGTGACGATCTTGGCTTAAATGCTGGAGAGTGATCATTGGGGTGTATGTCCATGAGTTGCTGAGCTGGTTGGGGACTGCTGGAGGTGGTGGCTGGTCTCAGATGGCACTAAGTTAAATGGAGGGATCTGCCTCTATGCATCTTGCTAGACTGTGCTTTCCTTGGAGAAAGCTCCTGGTGCTTTTGGGCCCTTCTCCTGACTTGGCTTGATGCCCCTCCGGAGCACTGACCTCTGTGATGGTGGCAATACCCTGGGATGACACCGGTAAAGGGCATGGTACTGTAGAGTTCAACCTGGAATAGCTTGGCTCCTGCTCTGAGCTCAAAGCGTGCAGATTTAGGTGCTCCCATATGTGTTGGGAATGTGTTGGAATAGATGGAAAGGTTGCATTGGTCGTGTCTTTGGTCCTGGCCTTTTCCAGTTTGGACAGCTGGCCCTGTCCCCAAAAAGATGCCTCCGTTCACATGGGATGTGCAACTTGGAGCTTTCTCCAAGGCAGGTGTCCACAGCAGCTCTTGAGTGGGGGTCCAAGAAAGGGCTGAACCTCTCTGAGGGAGATGTGGTGATACCTGCTCTCCACTGCAGCCTGGAGCCACGACAACTGTTCAGCAAACGATCTTGGCCCCTTGTCATGGGGGAAATTAAAACATTCATCTCCTGCAAAGCTCTTCCAGCAGGAGGGATAGAGTATGGAGACTGAGATGGTGATACCACCAAGAACGTAAGTCAAAGGCCTTGGTAGTGGTGTGGTGTGTAGCTGTTGCTATCGGAAAGAGACTGCACATATTTTTTTCTTCCCTATTTATTTCCCTGGTTTTCTTTCTTTTTATTTTTTTTCTCTCTCCCTCTTTATGCTTTCCAGCAGCAGCATAAATGCAGAGGAAGTCTTGGGACAGGACACTCAAACCTGAGGTTTGCTCCAGGGTTTCCTCTAGCAAAGCTGATGTTATTCCGGGGAGCATCACCCTGCCTGCACTGCAAGTACTCGAAAACATAGAAAAAGCTGGCTGGTGAACAAAACTGGGAACAAATGCTCGTTCCTGCAGCGCACATGGCTGTTGCAAGGTCGATGTGACCCAAACAGGCACTTGGGTTCAGGTTTTCAGCAAACACTTGCCTCTACTCAGCTGTGTAATTAGCTAATGGGGTTTAACACAGCAACTGACATTCCTAACTCAGTTTTGTGTTAGGAACCTAATCCAAAAAAAAATCCAAATAATGAAATAAATGAAAAGGTGTCTGTAATGCCCCAGTTCAAGTAGCAAAGGCAGCTGGTTTCTACCACATTCTACGTGCTAACCATTCTATCTGAATTGACCCCAAAGGTTGTATGCATCTACTGGTACTTGTTATTTCTGAATAACTTATGCTTAAGAAGGTGCCTACTGTGATTTATACTGTTTGTATAAATAACACCAGGATGTAATTTCTTGCCAGGATCTCTGGAGATGCTGGAAGAGCGTTCTAGGGAGAGGAAAGCTCTTGGTCCCCATGCTGATGTTTCTGGGGACTATCCCATTACTCTTATGAGGGGATGTGAAGTCTGATTTCTTGATCTTGTCTCTGTTTTTGCCTAGTTGCCCTAAAACTTGCTATAATCATTTAATGTATGAAGCTGATGAGATGTTCTGCTCCACACTAGCCAATTTGGTCGTGTGTCCTGTGCATTTGACTATAAAATACTGGTGTTTTAATTTATTTTTTATTTTATTTTATTTTTTTGGAAGCTATGGGATTAAAAATCTCCAGGACATTTGTGGTTGTGTGGCTGTCATCTCTACTGAGCCAGTCCCTTGACAAGGGTGTGAATAAAACCCTGCTATGTCTCATGCATCATCAGATTTAATGCCAGCTAAATAGTAGAGGTGTTGAGAGGAAACACAGGGCTAAGGCAGTATTAGAAAATGTTGCTGGTATTAGGAAAAAAAAATAAATTTAGCTCTAAGTGGTTGAGCTTTGAAGCAAACTGTAGTATGGAAGTTCAGTGAGTGGGTTTGCAGGAATTGCTGAGTTGGTGTCTTGATTCCCCCCAGGCTTGTTCCCTGATGGGAGATTAGTATTAGGGAAAGACTTGCATCCCAATGGTCATAAAATTGTCATGAGACAATTATTATTTAAATCTTTTTTTTGGTTCTAGAATTTAACCTAGATAAGAGCTTCTTATTTTAGCTTTCTTTTGTGGCGTGAGTGATGGTCAGAGGAGGGGTTCTTATTTTTCTTGCATTGGTAGGAGAACTGTAAAACACTTGGATATTTGTCAGGCTGAAAAATGTTGGTGACCTCTTGGCATAGCTTAGAGGAGACCTGTGGCCACCCTGGTGCTTTTGGGTGCTCAAGATCTTGTGCTTTGTTTCCTGGGTGCTCCGAAGGCATTTAGGGAAATTAAGTTATATATATTTACATATATACCATATATTTATGTTTTTTTCTTCTTTCCCTATCTCCATGGAATTTACTTGGCAATGCAACGGAGTTCAACGGGAAGATGAGCAGGACTTGTTCTTGTCTCTTTTCCACGAGAATGTGTTGCCATATGGATAGCTAGGTCTTTGCCTTCTGCTTGCTCAAGCACACATGATGGGTATCTTGAGAGCTGTGCGTTCAACCAGCTCCAATTCCTGCAAAGATGAGAGCAAAGCACAAGGAAGCACTTCCTTCAGGAAAATCTTGCTGTGCTAAGATGACATTGAGGGCACTTTCAAAGCATGTTCTCATGCCGGATGAAATGGAGATAAAATGGGAAATCGGAAAGCTGCAAGGAGAACGGAAAGCTGCAAGCAGAGGACTTTGGGTTCTTCCTACCAGTGCAGATCCCTGCAGAGAGCCTGGGGCTGTGGGAGGACAAGAAAACATCAAGTGGCTTTTTTTGGTGCTAGCAGATGGCCCCTGGTGCTAGGACTTCCTTCTGGAGAACGCTGGAGTGCTCAGTGGGCCCTCAAGGCTAATTTTCCTAGATGTTGTTTATCTTGGATGTGAAGATATCCTTTTATTTCTGTCTTGTGTGGGCTGTAGCAGTCTCTGCTCTTCCCAAGGAGTAAGTAATGCCCCTTGCAAGACCACACAGGTTTTCTTATTCCATGTGCTGGATGGGAACAAGGAAAATGCTCTTTATTCTCTTACCAGCCCTATCTTATGGACAATTATTTGGTGTTATGGATGACTCAAAGGTGTTTGCTATTGAAATGAGACTGCTATAAGCTTGCAACGGAGCTTTGTATGAAGCTCTAGGACTGCAGTTGGGCAGGTCTAGTATGAAGGTGCTGTCAGAACCTTTGTGCAATGGGAATCATTGCCATGGAGAATCTGAAGGTGGCAACTGGACAACCTTGTGGAAGGAGCTGGGTGGCCTCTGTGGAGAGGAAGGTGACTTGGTGGAAGTATCTTTGGGTGACATGTTGAAGCAGGGCATTGAAGGTGGTGTGACATGTTCAAGCATAGGTCTTTTGGAAGGTGACAAGGGCTGAGATGTATGAGAAGGTCTAGAGAAGGCCATGCAGGAGCTTGGCCTCTGTGCCTTGCTGTCACAGTTGAATTTGTTGGGAGTAAGGTAATGGAGCAAAGCCTGTCCTCAGTGTAACATCACTGTTTTGTGGGAGCAAGTCTACAGAGCTCTTGGAGGACCATGAAATAAAAATAGAGCATGTTGGATGGGCTAAGGAAAGGGAATGTGAAGTAGCTTTCTCCATCCTTCAGCTTTCCTTTTTAACAGCCTTTCTCCAGCACTTCAGTCCATTACTAAACACTTCACTTGTGATTTTATTTTTGTGTATCGTGGTGGTATTATGGATGGTAATTCAATACCAGAAATACTTCCAGTTTGGGATGCAACCTGCCCAAAATAGCTGGGAGCTCTGTGAGGGCTGGCACTTGGCAAAGGGCTCTGCTCACTTTATCCTTAGCGTGCCAATGGGCTGAGTTCATGCAGCATCTTTGGAGCCAGGGGGTGTACAGGTGTTAGTAGGAAAACTTCTTGTCATTGCAGCAGTGACACAGAGGTGATTTTGAGATGTTTGGCAGCAAACAGAGCTGTCACATGAGCATTGCTCCTTCTCATTAATTTAGGCCTCTGGTAGATGAAAATTTAAAAATAAATCCCTGCAAAGCCCTGAGAAGCAAACAATGATCATGAAGCTTGGAGATCTGCTATGCTTCTAAGAGTTTCTCCATGGATCGGCAGTATCATCATCAAGAAGTGCAGATAAAGGCTTAGAGTCCATCTGCCCAGAGGTCAGATGGTCTGGGAGGTCTTCAAACCCAGTAGCCTGCAGTGATTTAGAGGTGGAGAGGAATTGTTGGGTGCAGTAACTGGGGACTAACTGGGGTGGGAGTAACATCTTGATCTTCTAGTTCTGATTACAGGACCTGTAGTGGACTATTTAGCTGCTGCTTTTAGTCCTTGATGAGTGACTGCAAATGGCACAGCGGGGTCTAACAGCTGAACCTGCCTTTGCTGCACCCTCCTCGGTCTGAATTATGGTGACTCAGTGGGTTTCTCAGGGAATAACCTCGGAGGAGGACGACAGGGAAGGTGCTAGCTCTTTGCAATCAGTGTGGATATCCTCCAGACTCTTGCCTCGGGTGACCCAGGAAGGAGGAAGGTCCAATTTTTGCTGGGAAGTGCCTGATAATGCAGCGACTCTCCCTTCTGTACAGCAAAAGCAACACAATTCACACCGCCATCAACTAAAACAGAGGGAAAAGCTAGTGGTGAGGTAGAATTTTTTGAGCATTTGGTACATCCAAGAGGGAAGAAACTAAATCTGCTCTGAGAGATCATTTTTTTTCTTCATTTTTTTTTTTTCCAGAAGGCTGTGTTTTGATGCGAGTTTATTTGCTGGCATGTCAGCGACTCCATCAGGGATAGTAGTGGGATATGTGCAGTGTTAGATGTGAATGGTTTCACGTGCTGCTCAAACTTGTGGCTTTTTGGCAATATAGGAACTTGTATTGGTTGTAGAGCAGTGGCCTGACCCTAAAGGATTCGTCATCTCTTGCTATGCAAGGCAGGGGCTTGTGCATCTACTGGTCCTTTGCTCAGCAAGTGTTTTTGGTACCTATGTTCATGTGTATGTTCTTGTGAATGCTTAACACTGAAGAATAGCTCCTGGTCTTGCTGGGAAAATATGTGTGGAAATGTAGTAGTCCTAATGCATGGAGGGAGAGCAAGGCAGGTTGCTGTCTAGAGAGATCTGCCACCAGATCTCTCTGGTGACACTTTAGGTGTCACCATGTTGACCATCAGCATGAGCTTCAGGGTGGGAAAATGGAAAATGGGACTGGTCTAGAGTTTGCAGCAGGGTTGATGCATGGGATGCTCTTCACTTCCAAAACTCCTCCTGGTCTCTAGGCATGTGCTAAGCTGCTTGGGCAGCAATTGTGTTCAACCCATGCTGCTTCTCTTCCTCCAGTACTGCTGCTCCTAGGAGCAGGGGACAGGGATGCTGCTGGATGGAGGGCTTGGTTCTGTAAAGATCTTTGGTTTCTCTCACAGAACACTCATGCATTTCAAAGCATGATCCTGCTGGTGGTTTTGCAGCTGGTAGACTTCCCTGTGCATGTTGAAGAGCTAGATCGCTGTTAAGGGCTGTGGATGCAATTATTCCTCTCGCCTCTTAACACTGACTCTACTGCTTAATGTCAAGGGATGGACGAAATTTAGTTGCATCCAAATAGCCTCTAGATGTAATAATTCTGCAAGTCATTGGCTTCCCCATGCTGGTTTTGGTAATGGGATAACTCTGCTTGACCGCCTCTATTTACAGAGCACAGATGGGCTCCTGGCCCAATAGCTTGATTGCTTGTAATTATTTAAGATTGCTAAAATAAGATTGCTGCTTATTTCCTCCCCATTTTCTTGCTGTTCCCCTTTCATTATTCTTCGTGCTCCCTAATGCTTTCAGGTGGCTGCTCTGCCCTGAAGGCTATGGGCAATGTGGGAGTCTATTTCAATCCCATTTCTTGTTGGGTGTAATGATGGGTATTGCTGTGGCTTTTGCCAACCTTCCTTAGCGGCAATCCTGGGTATTGGCTGTGCAATGGAAATGTTTTTTTTAATTGTATTTAAAAATGTAATTATATTATTTTAAAAAAATAAAGGAAAAAAAAAAACAATTTAAAAAAGGAGTATGGGGAAAACAAACAGAAGCAACCAACAAAGGAAGCAGTCACCTGAATTGTGTATAGGTGAATTTCTTGCCTGATTCTGGCCTGGCTTGTAAAACTTAGATTTATTTATTTCCATTTATTAATTGAAATTTATTAATAAAATTATTTATTAAAAATGTCTTCAGAAATGGTTCTCTCCTCTCACCCCTGCCTCTTCCCCAAGATGACTTTATTTTCTTCCCTTTATCCTTTTGGTGCTGCCTGCAGGACTCCCATTTGCTGCTGCGACGTGCAGCACTAGGCTTGCTGCATTGATCTGGGCACTTAAATAGCACAAAAAATATTGTGAACCCTGAGAAAATCTGGCAGCTAACTCTGGCACCGTGCACCTTCCCGCTCCCTGTGTGGGAGAGCACAGCAAAGTGCAGGTACTTAGCAGAGCAACCTCAGAGGAATCTTTATCTCGGTGGAAACAGATGGAGTTTGACTTCATGTCAATTATGAGCCTAGAATAACTCAATTTTATTGCAGAGGAAGTAGAAAGGTGCAACGCAGCCACAGCCTAGATGCTGACAAGCAGGAATTCGGCTCGGAGGAGGTCTCTCCCTGGCACGTATTCCAAGTATTTCCAAGCTTAAGAAACTTAGCCACCAAATAAGCCCCATTTGCTGTCTTGTACAGGCCTTGAGTTGGGAAGATATTAAGCAGATTTTAGCTCCTCTCCCGCCTCGTGTCTAGCATTTTGGACGAAGGGACAGCAGGTTAGCCTTGGTTGCTGTTGGCTCTACTCTGACAGTTGCATGGGTCTTTATTTTTTCCCCTTCTCCCTTTTTCCTTGTGCTTGATGCACAAAGGTTGACTTTGCAGCAGGGTCAGCACTTGGCTTTGCCCATCCTCATACCTAGGGCTTCCAGCAGTCACCTGTATGCCAGGGGTGCCCTTGGGTCTTGGCTTTGTGCCTGGGTGAAGATGCACAGTCCTTGGCATCATGCTTGATGAGCTGCAGTCCACCTACTCAATTACATCATGGCCAAGATAGCTCCTAAACCATCCTTTCTTCCTCTATGGGAAGAGCTACTCAACCCTCTAAGCTTTGTGGGTCTTTCTGCAGGTCTGGATTTCTGCAGTTCCTGGGTTTCATAATTGGCCTCTTAAATGAAAGAAGAGTTGTTTTTCCCTCTACTGGATGCTACATGATCAAAATTGGGCCTGTAAGTTGGGGACAAGTCCCAGCACTTCCTGGGCAAGTGGGCTTCTAGTTGGGTTTGTGTTGACGTCTTGACGAGCTCTCCAGATAAGTCCGTGTGTCATGGCTAAGTTCATAGCTATGCAACAACCCCTCATCTCCCACAAAATAAAACTGTGGCGTCGCCTGTCCTCAGCCTCTCTGGAAACCTTGCGCTCTTTGGGAAGTGGTGACTTCTCTGAACAAATTGTCTGCTCTTTAGTCCTGGTCTGGGCTCAGCCTGCTAATGCCCTTGTCTGAAGGGTCTGCTTTGGTGGATAGTGTGATCTATTTTTTTTTTTTTTTTTTTGTATACATAAATACATGGGTTTGGAGGAGAAAACTATAGTAGGATAACTGCAGTCCTCCCCTTGCAATTCTCCTAGCTAGGAAATGCATGAGGGCATCAAACTGAACGCTGGCCTTGGTCTGCAGCCTTCACGATCACTTGATGCTGGAGAATCTACAGCTTGCAAACCCACTTGCCTCAAGCCTATTGCCAAGGCCTTTATTTCATTTAGCAGGTGGTGGTGGTGGTATTAAGTTGTGGATGGGGTGCATGTAGCTCTGCTGTGTGAGGAACATCAGACGTGGGTTCCCTGGAGCGTGGGACCACCGTGACCTCTCTGGCGTCTCCAGAGCTGTTGTTGGGGGATGTTTCCCCTCATCTCTGAAAGGATGAGATGGAGAAAACCGGCGTCGACAGCCAGCGGAAGCCGCCTGGGATGAGGTGCTGGTGGGGCTGCCTGTTCCCATGGCTGCTGCGGAGCTGACAGGCGATCAGGAAAGGGAAGTTGTCTTAATTAGGAAGTGAGGTCCAGCTGTGTAGGTGATAGCTGTGGTGGGAGTGAGGCCCTCGGAGTCGCCTGGGGCTTGGCTTTTGGCACACTTGAGGAGGAAAGACACCTCATCTTGGAGTCTTGTCACCGAATCCTCCTTCACTTTCTCCTCTTGCTGTAGCTGCCTTTGCTCTTGCTCAGGTGGGGAGTGATTTCTTGCATGCAAGAACTGGGAGCCATGGAAGTTCTTCTCTAGGATTCCCCCCCAAGCTGATGCTTAAGGGGAAGCTAGTCAGCTCCCAGCAGGGACGGATGTCTCAGAGCGTCTGCCCTTTGCTGTCCACCCAGCAGCCAGCCCAAGCCCTTTGTTTGGTTTCTCTCTCCTCACTTACAAATAACACTTCCTAAAACCAACATTGGGAGCAGCCGTTTGGTCTGCTGGAAAGGCCTTTGAAGCTGTGGGATGAGGAGTCCCGTGGAGGGCATCCGCTCGAGGAGCACTGTTGCAACACAGTGTTTTTCCCGTGAGCATCGTCCCTGGATGCTCCTGCCTGGATCTGCCTGTAATTGTGGTGCTGAGCGCCTGTCAACTCATTGCAGTCTGGGGCTGGCTTAGTGGAGAGACTAAAACTGCTGGAAAGGGTTCAATAAAGGAAAGCCTTGGACTTTGCTACCGCTTGTGGCTCGCTTAACTGCACCTTAATGTGCTGCAACTAATTTATTAAATCCCTATCTCTTGCCTCGGCAAGTTTAAGCCTCCCCTAAAAGGCAATAAAAGTTTAAGTCCATCAGTCTTTGCTAATATTTGGCTTTTCCTTTAGAGGAAGGAAATGTGATCCTAATCTCCAGATTAAATTGCATCTGCACTTCCAGAGAGAGAGAACAAAAAAAAAAGTGAATTTGTAATGTGTTTAATGAAGCCTAGAGAGATGTCTTGGATGGGGGGCAGATGATGGACAGAAAATACCTGTCTTTTAGAAACTTTCACCCTCCAAAATTATTACAAGACTTCCTACTAACTTAATGAATCCTGTGAGCTTTCAGACATGCCACTGCTATTGGAAAGCAGATGTCAGAGTTTAATTGCACACGTCTTCCCAGAGCATTTGAGTGGAAAGTGTTCCTCAGGGACTAGGCTCTGGCTCTGCAGAGATGCCAAAAACCAAAAGGCTAAAAAGTTGGAGAGAATTTTAGAGCTCTAACAGATGACTTCTTTTAGGAGTTTCTCCTGCCACAAAGTTCTCTAAGGTTTTATTGCTCATATGTGAGTGACATGTGAAAAGGTGAGCTTCTCTACTGCCATTATCTGCAAGGATTTGAACCCAAGAGTGCCAGAGAGAACCTGGTGCCTGGTTCCTTGTGCCTGGAAGCATGTGAAACACCACAGGTATCTGGATGGATGTTGCTGGCTTAAGAGAAAATGAAGGTGGAAAATAAGGAAAAGGAATTTGGAGGCAATTGGTGCTCAGATGTGGGCTCATGATTGGGTCTAGATATTAGTTCACTCCATGCTTGTGCCTTGAGCTCTTCTTTGAGGATCTTCTCTGGAGATGTTCAAAACCTGCCTGGACGCAATGTGCTCTAGGTGGCCCTGTGTGCAGGGCAGTTGGACTAGATGATCTCTGGAGGTCCCTTCCAACCTCAACTGTTGATTCCATGACCAGGAACCATGATCAGGGTAGTGAGGCTCTGCTCCTGGACCCATGGATGGCCCAGGGCAGAGCAAGGAGAGGCCTGCCTGTGGGCCATTACCACTGTGAGAGATGAAAGGCAGAGTAGTTTTTGGTGGGATGGGTGTAGGTGTGCAGGAAGGTGCTCTGAGACTTGAATTTTTGAACTCTCCTTTAAAAGAGGTGCAGTAGGACCTTTGAAACAGCAACAAACCAAACCTTTTGTAGCTGCATCTTTGTGCTAACAGGATTTAACTTTTGTGAACCTTTTGAAGAGAGGAGGGGGGGAAAAAAAAAAGAAACAAAAAACCCTCAAAGGATCATAGGTATTTTGAGAAGGCTTAAGTGGAGGTGAGGGGGAAGAAAAATTAAGGTGTGATCATGTTACAGCAGGGAGATGTTGAACTTCAATGAGCTGCAGTTTTTACTGTTGCTAAATAGGATGTGGCACAGCCAGGTTGTCCCTGCCAGCATGGGTGTCCTTAGAGGGGGAAACCTCCCTGTTGGGAGGAGGAGGAGGTGACGGCTCAATGAAGGGTGGGAACGTGTCCGTTGGCTTAAACGTTTGCAAGTTCTCACATTTTTGAGGTGAAGGGAAACGTGGGAGGTTTCCTTCCCGGGGAACAAGGTTTTAATACCGCTCCCAAAACCCAGCAGCTTCTCCTCCCGTCTGGTTTTTGAGCAATTGTGTGATGTGAAGGTAGCATGGAGCTGGGCAGCAACGACCTGCTCCAGAATCTCTGTCCGTGTGGGAGGTACTGGGAGAGACTGGCCAAAGTAAATGGGCACTTTGCACAGCCTGTGGCCCTGCTACTGCTGCAAAATTGCTTCCCAAAGCCCATGGCAGTGTTTTCATATGGCTCTTTGTTCGATCTCAAACAATGTTGTTTCCCCTTCCAGTGTTGCTTCCCCTTCCTTGGAGCAATTGTTCCCATGTGCTCTTCCTCTTCCTCCCCATCGTGGGAAGCATGCTACTGACCATGCCTAGGCTAAATTTATACCCTGCTGTCTCTGGTTTGCTCTTTGCCCTACTTGGGTTCCTCCCTTCTGGGGTAATTAGTGCCTGGATCCTTGTCACAGGATCCCCACAAGTGTGGCCACAGGGACAGCCGTTTCCCTGTGTTGATGGATAGACTTGGCAAGCCTGGGTATCTGCTAAATACCTGCTGGATATCTGGGATAGAGAAGCTTCATGGCTGCTCAACTGCTTCCCTTGACTTGATAGAACCTCTGCTTTGCTGGGCTGCTTCCTTCCTTCCTTAAGGAAAACACATTTTTTGATCAGTCTAATCTCTTTCCTCACGGTCATGAACATTGACTGTCTACATAGTTAGAAGGGAATGAGTACTTTCTTCCTCTTTGGGACAGAAGGAGAGCAGCATACTGGAGATGGTGTCCATCAAATTGATTGAAGTCCTCCTTGGCTGGAAATGAAATGCTAATGCCATGCAGATCCCTATTTCTTGTCTACTGCAGTCTCCTACATTAGGTCTCTTGAGGACAGGGCTGTGGTCCATCCAGCCTGGTCCTGTTAAGTCATGTCCATGTCCTGGTAGACTTTGCAAGATGGTTTTAAATTGCATTCTGAGATGAAGTATTGTAAACTCTCATCACTTTGCCGAAAAGGTGCCTAGACCAAAGTGGGGGAAAATCAGTGGACTTGCTTTGAACACTGTCAGTGAGACCAGACTTCCCCAAGAACATTTCCAAGGAAAAGCTGATGTAAATAGGACTCACGAAGCAGGACGGAGGGAGGTTTTAACTGAGCTTTCACCATGGATGAGTGGATCGATTTAGACCTGAGCAATTTGTGGTGTGGCATATGCAGAAACAATAAGCCTTGGATATTAAAGGCTTAAGAGCATCATAAGTAACCACCGGATTATGCAGTTACTTTAATATGACCTACTTATTTTTCAAAATGTTCTCTGGACTCTACCACACAGCAGATAGGCCCTCAGAAATCTGCAAACTCTTATCACAAGACCTTCCTGCAGGGAGCTGCTGGTGATTTACACTGGGGAGGAAGGGGAAAAGGCTGCTAGTGGGAATGCTTCACGATAGACTTGGGATTGCTGAGCTTGTATGGCAAACTAGGAAACGCAGCAACCAACTGGTGGCTTCTGCACCCTCCTCTTGGGTGGAAATCACGTGGTCTAATTAAACAACAGCAGTTCTTGATAATATGGTTTAAGGGATTATATCATGCTTCGGGGGAATGGGGCGCGCAGCCAGAATGCATTCATCCTGTTGATAAGACCAACGCCCACTGTAAACACAGTTATTAACGATTTAAGCCCGTGTGAGATGCTATGGTGGAGAGCTGTAACTTGAGAATAAATGAAACGTTCACTGGAACCCGGTGCAGCTGCTTAAAACCTTGCCCACGCAACTCATTCCCTTGGGCAATGGCCCTTCTTGCATAGGGAATGCGATTCTTTGGACAGGAGGGAACTTCTATAGAATTCAACCGAGCAATGTGTTTGGCTTTTAAAGACTGTCCTGATGTCCAGGATTTGTTCTGGGGAGCTGGCACGGTGCTGATCTGTTTTCTGCGAGTAGCATCCTCTGACCTTGAGCCCTTGACTGCTCCCTTTGTGCTCTCGTTCATCACTTTGCAGAGCAGCAAGAAAACACTGCAGCTACGAGGCACGTTGCAGCAAGTTAACGTCGAAAGGCTCGTTCCCAGCCTAGCAAATGGGAGCCTTGAAGTTGGAATTTGGTGGAAAGGGAAAACTGAAAAGCGGGGGCAGATCTGCACTTCAAAAATACTGGTGGGGAGGAGCAGAGGGTGTTGTCTCCCTGGAGTTGAAAGCTGATGAGTGCCTTAAACTTCCCATTCAGAATGACTAGGGATGAGCCCACCTGGCAGGATGGGATGGAGACTCGGATGACTGACGTTTGTGTCCCATGACTGAAATTTTTCAACAGGGATTATTCCCTTCCCCAGAGCAGGGAAGGTTGCTCTATGTAGGTCATTTAGTCTGAGCCTGCTGCAGCAACACATCTGAATCAAGCTAGTTACTGCCCTAATGATGGGTTTGGATGGTAGCTTCTCTTGGAAGGTTCAGCTGTACA
>JAVCKT010137616.1:0-18333 GCA_032273925.1 Rhynchotus rufescens
TGCAATGAGACTCAATTTGTAATTTGTGTTTTTTTTTTTTTTTTTCTTTTTTTTTTTTCCCCTGAGGTGCTAAAGCAGTTCTGAGGGACAGTGCAGAAAGGCTTGGAGACTTGTCTCCTGCTCTCTGAAAACAATCAAAGGTTTAGCTTCTTGGCTTCAGTTTTGGTTTGTTGTTTTAATTTTAGGCAGTAAAACATGCCTAAAAGTTCTGATCTAACCCAGTGATGTAAGGATGGCAATGACGGCAGGTTCAGATCTAACCTACCCAGTGGCTCCTGCTGGCCAATCTCAGGGTAATTCTCAGCACAAAGTTCCTCAAATCCTGCGTGTCCTTAACAGTCCTTTTCCCTCTGCTATCTAAAGGGACATTTAGAATGCCTGTGCTCCTACTTAAAAGCTTCAGCAAAATGTGTAACACTAGATGTAATGACACCAACGTCTATTTTTCAGTTTCCACCTCCATAAAATGGTATAATAATACCTACTTTCTTACAAAGAGAACTCTAAGGCTTAATTAGATAATTAACATGAAAGTACCTTTAAAAATGCTATGTACACACATAGTTGCACTGTATTATTAGTGTAGGCAGGCATGGAGAGCTCTCAGAGATTTTCTAGCAGGTTATTTGTTACTATGGGAGAAGTCTTTAGATGCAATACAGCACTAGTATAATTATTATCATCATGAGATTCACTTCCTAAAGTTATTTATGAAACACTGTAAGCAAAAAGAAAACCATAAGTAGCACTAAGCTGAGTTTCTGTTCTGCTGCATACGCTAACTACAAGAGCTATTAAAATTTTACTTCACATAAGTTAAAATGCTGGTGCCACAAGTTTAGTTATGTGTTTGCTATGAGAGCAACATTATTAAGTATAAGTGGTAGACCCTGGTGATTTCCAGGGTTTCTGTTTGTATTTGCATTTCTTTGCCATGGGATTTTTTTCTGAAGTCTACCAAAAGATTATGAGAACATTCAGAAGCTTCTGCTAACTTGAATGGCACTGTTGCATAGATGATTTTAACTGCATTAATTGATTTAACTGACTTATCATGTTCAAGAATTTATTTCATCCTTACCTTACCTAAATACAACATCTCCAAAGTTTTGTCAAGTTATGATCATGACTAAAGGATGTACAGATTTCTGAGGCAATGATTATGCAATTCTACTTCCATTAAAAGAGGTTTTAGAGCGAAATAGAGGTAAAAGAAGTATCTCCATTATTTTTAAAGATAAAATACAAGTACTTCATCTCAATTGCAATAAACCAGCCAATTTTACTCACTTTATTGTTCTCACTCAATTATATGAGTATTTCTGTTAAGCTCCACAACTTCTGGCATGAGCAAGGTGAGCAGGATTTCACCATCCAGCTCTTCAGCTCTTTTTCAACTAAACTTCATGGTGAGTTGTATTATGACCAGCTTCACATCGGTTTCATTCATTCTGAATGAACTGACTGACTCCCACATGGAGTAAAATCAGAAATAATCTTACAGGAGATACATCTACACATGTGGACTCCAAAGCACTGAATCAACTATGTTTCTAGGAAGGTCTGAAGACAGCCACATTGTTGGACCCAACAAGGTTGTTTTTCAATACTGAAGAATCAGATTGATCCAAGATGGCTTTTCCTTTCTAAAAAAATTCTCCAGAGAGGGCTTTGTACCATAGAATATCGACCTGTAATGTTATAATGTAAAGAACTCAGAGGTCAATCCTCCTCATCAGCGTACAGAGCATGAGCATGAATTAGCTGAATAAATCTTTTTCAAAGTGATGGAATAATAAAATCTTCAGGAATTGCTTTTACATCCTTGCAGCTTCTAACAGTCCATATCAGTATATTCTATTTTGAAGAAATCAACAACACAACATATTACCCTAACAAAAAATATCTACAAATCTCATTTGCAACAATAAATTTAGTTTTTAAATCTGTTCAACTTGATCAGTCTCTATTGCTCTGGTATAATGCTGGGCAGAAAATGTGTTTCCACCCAACTCTAATTGACTAGAAAACCTTCCATAAAAGAACAGGAAAGAAATCTAAACATCATCAAATATTTATATCTTGGGAAAGCATCAAGAGATACTTTCTGTGGCCCATACTGTATATATTTTACATGTAAATTAAGATGAGTGGTTCCTCTTCATAGCTTTAAGCTGCTGCTAATGCTTCATAGATTTTTCAGGCAGACAAATATTGGTGAAAAGAATTTTACAACCTTCATATTGAAGATTTATGGATATGTGAACTAGAAGTCTAATGTGCTGACATGAGGCCTTGACTCAGTCTCGTTATAGAGTAATTTGTACCCCCAGTTTAATTGCTGTTGTTTCAATGTAAATCAACCTCTCCTTTCATGAAACTCCACCACATTTGATTTTAGACTGGAGTGTACCAGATCTGCTGGGCTTTGCACAGGTCCCACTAAAACTAGTGTTTGTGTGAACTGATGGGGTTTGGGAAGAAAGTTTGGGAAAAAAGCTGTTGTGCTTCCTTTCCTCAATGCACATTGTGATTGCGCTGCTTCTTCCCACCATAGTTTCAATCATAAAAGTATTTGTTTGCCACTTTTAAATGCTTAAATACTTTGCTTCACTTCAGCCATACAGCATTCCTGTCAGAACAACAGGGTGACACACTGGTACATTACATTAGGCAACTTGCAGTACCTCTAGCAGCTGGCAAATCTCACGCCAGCAATTCATTGAGATTTCCAAACTGCATTACAATAAATTAATGCTTGTAATGGAAAATGGCCAGTACAATCAGCACATGGTACTTAGGTTATGACATTTTCTGTTGGCAAAAAATATATGCCGGTACCACAAGGTATTATGCATAAAGAGACAATTAACACAGTAGACTGCTACCTAGAGAAAACAATGGATTTCAGTCTGAGCAAATGACAGAATCTTGTATTTTTCTCACCAGCTTTCAGCTCAAATCTATGGCTGACCACAAAAGTAAACTATTCTAACTAGCAGAGCCATCACCCTAGCAGATACTGCAAGCTTATGATCTATGGAGAAATTCAAATCGTTTCAAAGAAATTAAACCCATGCTCAGAGGATGGGTCCTCGAGGATTTAAACACAACTGCTGGCTCACCGAGTCCTTGGACTACAGACTGCAAACAGACCACCTCAGCCGTTCTATTCACCACTCTGATTTCAGCATCTGCTACAAGTGGTATCTAGAAAAAGAAAGGTTTAGTACTTTAGCCAGACTGGTGTGATTGCTCTTCTGTGTTTCACAGCCCAGACCTCAGGAATAATCCCTCTGTGAGCAGAGCTCACTAGCAGGAGGTCTGCAAAGACTAGACAGGGGAGAGGGCTGCATGGACAAACTGGCACATCCACACTATGTGCCTAGCAAGAGGTTCTCATCTGCAAGACACGTTGAGTAGTGCAAACGGGAGGAGAAGGGGAAGGTCCTGTAAGCCTAACCAGTAGATCCACATATGCTTTAGGAGATGTTTGCTTCAGGTTCCTGAACGAGCCTAATGGCAAAATCCTAAGCGCCTTGCTGAGTTCGCACAATATATTGAAGCAACTCAATAATTTATGGAATCAAAGTCTAAAAGCATCAGCTTCTTTTGTTTAACCCAAAGACACCATCTTTGGCTCGGAGCTACAGACGGCTCATCATCTCTTACAGCTCAGTCACCAGGAAGGGAAGAGATCCTCTCAGTGCTTTATATCCAATAGGTACATACAGTGTTATTTCCTTACAGTTTCATCCCAGTTACGACCTTCATCTGTGTTTGATATAGGTAGGTATGTGATAAACTCTAATTGTAGTTTTATGTCCTGTTTTTAAGTGGAAAAAAATGCCTTCAATTGCATAGTGTTAAACCACAAAGAAAAAGAGATACCCTTTGAGTTGGATCCTCAGCAGGGGGTTCAATAGGGCAATACTGATTTGCACACAGTGAAAACTAAACCTCTTTTTTTCTTAATCTACTAGAACTCAAACCATTAAAGAAGCAAATGACCTTTTATTACAACAGTCTTATTATAACTAAACAAATCTATTTTTAAATGGAATATATATTAACTGTAGAATATATATTAACTCTAGAAGCTATTATATATTATGTATGGAAATATACTTGAAACTTCAGACTACAATTATTTCCTTAGCTCCAACATTTATCTCTTAAAAATGAATAATGCATTTGCAGGCTGTTTTTTATTTTAAAAGCTGGGTCAATGGTGGGAATGGTGTATTACATTTTGGCCTGAGAATAAGCAGCCCTGATTGCACCTGAGCAGTCTCCAGAGAGTAAATCACTGTTCTGATGTTAAACTCTGCAGAGGAGAAGAACAAATAAAATCCCCAATTTCATCTCATCTGCAGTGATGGCCCTCCTAAAACTTTTCAGTTAACTCGTATGTCCAACTTGTCCTATGTTGTCCTACATTCAGTGCAGGCAGAAACTTAAGCTAAGTACATAACCACAACCTACTCTCCTTGGTTACAGTATCTAAGGCAACCGGAATATATTGGAAGGTGATGCTGGTCAGCTTTATTCTAACACACATTTTTCCAATGCCTTTAATTTATATTGAGTAATTCCAGCCCATTTGAGCATCATAGTCAAAGAAGAAGAGCAAAAGAAATTTTTATCCCACATGAACCAGAGATGTTGGGGAAACCAGATTGCTCAAGGATGCCAGGAAGGGAAATGCAGTGACTGTGTTTTGTTGGTTTTTGATCAGGCAGTTACTTGCCTGAAGAACAAAAATTTTCCCCAGGAATATGCCCTACACAGCTTACAAAACAGCCATTTCAATAATATCATTAATTTAGCAGGAGAAAAGTCAGTAAATGACAGCATTCCAGGAATATTCCTGTTTTTCCATTTCTATCAAAATCTTTCAAAGGAACAAAAACGTTGTGCTCCACAGTGCTCATTTTGTTGTCACTCATTTCCTCGTGCACCAAGTGGGAAAGTGATAAATATCACTACAAGAAGCACACCAAACTACCATCACCTCAAATTCAATGTGGAAAGTAGCATTTGAGCAGGGAGAAACTATGCTGGAATGTTTTTAATCTTTATCTTTGAATTTAGTCAACTCCTCCCAAAGTCTCTATGTCCTGTCTACAATCTAAACAAAATCACAGTTACATGACAAAGAACAGTTTGAGCTAAAGGATGCTAACCAAGGAAAATGTTTTAGCATTGCTTAATCAACACTGCATACACCATCCAAAGTATGATCACTGCTTAAAACATTTGAAAACAGGACTGTTGCAGCTCCTAAAGTGTATAAGATTTCTGCAAGATCACAAAAGCCCTGAACACTTAATATATGGACAAGCTGTCTGAAAAAGGGAATATTTCTCTTCAAGTTGCCAATTATGTTGGTCTATTCAAAGAAGGCACCTCTACCATGGTACAGCAACACATACAGATAGGCAGCCCCTTGCTGCCTTTCAACCCCTGGTAACTGCATTTCCTCAGTCCTCACTGCTTTCCATACCAGAATAATCATGTTAATTAATCTACTGGGTAGAGAAATTTAAATAGGAGGTAGAGAAATCTGTTAAATGCATTAAAATATTTTGCAAAGAAATTTCTATATACGACAAAGGATTTGAACGCCAAGCTTTTGCTTTAATAATTTGAAAATGACAAAACCAACCATGCAACCAACTGGCACTCTCCTTAATTAAGGAAGCCAATTCAGAATCAATAAAAGGGCAATTAATCTGTTGATGTCAGAGGTTTTGAATTATGCTGATATCCACAAACAGGCCAACTCTGTGACCTTCAAATTTCCCAGGTCATAAAGGTTTCCACATGCTGAGCTATTATTTTTCAACAGATAGGCTGTTGGAAAATACACTGTTAACTGTCAGGAAAAACGAAGCGAGAAATGAATCGAAATGCATGCGCATTTTTTGCAAGACTATTTTAGTTGATCTTATTCTTTTCTTATTCTTGTATTTCCTTAAGGGCAAAAAAGCCTGTTTGGGGCAGGATTGGGAGAAAAAATATTCGGCCTGTGTGCTTATTCACTAACCAGGGGATCAAGGACCCAGATGGCCATTCATGAGCAGAGTTACAGACTGAACTAAAACCCAGAGATTTTTCTATTTTCATGTCCCCATCACTCAGAGCGACCCTTCTTGCTGCAGCCTTGCCCTGCAGCCAGCGGCAGCGGATCAAGCCAGGCACCACCGTGTCCACAGCGGTGCCTCTGCACAACCATCTCCAGAGCCATGGGAGAGTCAACGTTGCTTTGAGCAGCACTAATTCTTTAACAGTTTTCTGACAGACCTTAGGCAGTTTTTAGAAAAGAGGAGCAAAGACAATTTAGTATTGAGCATCCCTCTAAGACGACCTCTTCCCTTCCCTTCTGTATTATCCACCCCCAGTAACTTTAAAAGTCACTGTACAAAATGTCTTATTCCCTCCATCACGTGCTATACACCTTTAGCTAATATAACAGCCTGCAAAGTTGCTGTTAAGATGTGTTTTATCTTGGATCGTGCCCTAAAAAGTGTAGCTTTGAATAAAGCATCCCATGTCTGTGAATTCCGACTTTGCCAATCTCTCTCTTTTTGCCACTCTTTCTTGTCTGGGGCACTGACTCACTTTTTCTTCTCTCCAAAACTATTGCTCATCTTTTGGTTTTTCTCCCTTTGCTTTTTCCTTATTACCAATCCTCTGCCTCATAAATTTAGTCAGACATTTTACCTCTTTTGGCAGGACTTCTCTGGTGTGAGATGACTAACAGACACTAAATTGTTAGTCTTGTGTTCTCTTTAAAACGTGCTCAGAGTAAAAGCTAATAACAGCACATCTTGAAAAGCTCCTACCAGGTTGGTATTTCATTACCCACCTGTCAAAACCCAGGTTATATTCAAGAGTTTAAATGAAGCTTCAGAGGCACCTGCTAGTTTCAAAAACTTTTGCCTCTAAGGCCTGCGTTTTAAGAAGAGCAAAGTACTTGCCAGGTCCCGGTGTTTGAAGTGTTGGCAGGAAACCGACTGCACGGGCACTGAACAAGGTGGGAAGAGCTAAGGAATTTTCTAGTTAATAGAAACCTGGCGGTAAATGAGTCACAGTCCCCTGGGAGGAGGCATAAGCAGCTTCCCTCTGCAGCTCCTTGAAACGGCTTGCATGGCTAAAACTCACCAGGGGACTCTGAGATCTGGCTGCACTAGGCAGGGGAAGGCGAGGAAGGACAAAAGGAAAACGAGCAGTGCAGCCTGAATAGTTGGCATCAGCAGAAGCCAGGCGGTTGCCCATTGCTAAATGCAGGAGGCTATTAAAGTGTGCTAATCTGATCCAAGAAGCAGGCTTGGCCACACACCTCTGCTCACAAAGCTCAAGCCAAGGCATGCAGCTGAAGACAAAGATCACGGCTTGGCTGCTCCAAGGCCTGAAGGAAGAATATGGGGAGGGAAGATCCACAGAAAGCAATAGCTCTATATCCTCTTTAAAGTCTCCCTTTTCTCTACAGGGGTCCCAGCAATTTGGATCCAACCTCAGGTTTTACATTTTGAGGTATGAATTTAGTCTTCCATACTGCTTTAAGACAATTTGGGATGGAATTTTCAATTTGCCTCCCCAAGGCTGTTGCTGACTTTGGTGGAAAATGGACCCTTGCTCAAAGAACTTGGCAACTGTCAGGCATCAAAGCACCAGTAATAGCTAGATATTAAGTTAAGTTTGACAACTATTTGAATTGCATGCTGTAGACTATTGCTGCCATACATTTCTAAGAGTTGCAGCACATTTCTACTTTTTCAAATAGTTTATTTCAATTTGAATTTGAATGTCACGTATCTACTGAAAAGCTCAGGGAAACAGACCACTGCCTCCACCTTCCTACATCTTCTGAATACTGATGAGTGCCAGTTCACATCACAGTCCGTCCTTCAGGAAGGGCACAGTTGGTCTGATGGGGTAGCAGAAACTCTAAGAGCTTACTAGATGAGACACACTTTATTTTTCTTGTAAGTTACAATATCTAATCAAAATATCAGCTTTAGATTTCTGTTTTATGTTTTGGGACTTTTGTTGTTGTTGTTCTTTCTTTTTTCTTTTTTTTTCTTTTTTTTTTTGTTTTTGTTTTTAACAGAGAACTTATACCTATACCAAGTTAATTCACGGCCATCACATCCCAGCTGTATGCTGAAATTGGCAAGGAATATAGCTCTCAATACAGGCAAACAATATGTTCCTGTGCAGACTTGCAACTCCATTATTTGCAATCAACAAGCAATGCTATCCTTCAAGGGTCGATTTTGATACCCTGAATAGGAATGCTGTTTCCATTTCTCTCTCTTGTTACAAGATACTTGGCAGCACAGCATGTGCCTTCTTACTAATCCTGAGGTTTCATTCACAGCACCTGGAGGTCACACCAGAGGTAAAGCTGGCAACCTCTGTTAGATGTGCATTTCTGCATCTTGATCAACACTTTGTGGGCTTAACCTTCCTTTTGCCCGCACACACAAATCGGATTTTAAAAACAACCTTCACGCTGCAGGTATATGGGAAAAAAAAGCCGGTATGCTAAAGGTACCACTGCATATATTGAACAGGTCCCATTTTATGACAATCTCTGATATTATCCCCTAATAAATCAAGATGATGCTATAAGCTAAGCAATGCATCTTTTTCACTGGATGACAGAACACAAATGCAACACATTCCGGTTACGATGTTTGATTACTGAATGTTAGAAAAGGCTCAAACAGAATGTAACTTTTAATTATGCCATTTTATGGCAATTCATTGTGAAGCCAGAAGCTCTTTCAGGGCCATGCAAATGTTTGCCTCATTCCTGATAAAGCCTGAAATATGTCTTGGTGCCTTCCATAGCCTCTGGGCATAGTCTCTATTCATTCCTGCAGATCTCACTGTTGATTTGCTATATTTTGCTACTGCTACCCTGGCAACACTATGAAACACAAAGAGCTTTTTTCTGTGCCTTTCTTTCATGTGAAGAAATGTATTTATATACTTCTAAATAAACAACACCTGGTATCTAATGAAAAAAAAACAATGAAAGAGTGTAATACTGTTGCCATTATGCAAATTACGGTTGACCAAAGGTTGCAAATAAATGCTTCCCAGGAACACTGCCTTTCCTCTGCATACATTACACTGAGCATGGCTGCAATTCCGCTCTGGGAAATCCTTGACATAAATACAGTGGCCTAAGGCTGAAGGAATAAGGTGGAATTTGATTATGCTAAAATTATTTGAATAAGCTTCATACACATAACTGAGGGCAAAAATATTCCCAGTTGATTTTTTTTTTAACTTAAGTATCTAAAGATTAATTACTTTATACAAAATTTTCATTCCCCTAATGAGATAATTTTGAGCAGACAGTAATTTACATTTGTGGAATTCAGAGACATGTGTGACTCCTAATTTATCTGTATTGTACTAAAAAAAAAAAATAACTAGTTTCCTCTCAGCATAAAGACAAGAATAACACTGTAGCCCTCCAAAGTTAAAATCACCTTCCTATTTCTTTTTTTGACCCTTTCCCAAAGCCTGAGAATTGCTGAATGAGTGTGCAGGCACAAGTATGGAAAAGGGGAAAAAACACTAGAGTAGCATAGCAGCTCCTGCTGCATTTATGTATGGAGATACGGTGGAAAAAGTTAGAAACGCCCCTAAGATGGATATTACAGTGGGCACAAGGACACAAACAAATGAGATTGGCAGAAATGGAAGGAAGAAGATACACCCCGGTAATGTTGCACAGAGAAAAGGAGAAGGATTTCAGGAAAACCTGAAGAGGGGGAAGGAGTGACAAGTGACACCCGAGTAGCGAGTCTGCAGGACCCCGGGCAGCAGTGCAGCTGTCAACAGTAATGAGAAAAGGAGGCTCTGGGAGGATTTTGAAGGATAGCTAAAGAGTTTATTTTTTGAGCTGTCGAGCTTCAGGTGTCAACAGGACATCCAGCAAGAAGCACAAATCTGCAGAAGAAAGGGGAAAAGAAAGAGAGGGGCCTGTGAATCATCAGGTCTGGCAACTGCAGCCTCCATGTCCTGAGCAGCTCTGTCAGGAAGCCCCTCTCCAGCAGCCCGGCTGCGAGCTGTTCCGTGCTCAGCATTCGCTACCCCATTTCCTGGGCGAATTAAGGCAGTTCACCTTTTGTGTCCATCCTCCAATAGTGTGGAAATAAGGTGCATTAGCTACCAGAAACCACATGTAGCCAGGGCTATAGAGGCTGTCCAGGCTTTGCAGCATCTGTGGCACCTTCACCCACAGACCAGATTCATGCACGGACCTGCCAGCTCCAAAAAGCCAACCCTGCCTCCAGGTTTCAGTCCATCAGACCATGAAGCCTGCAGCTAAAATAGATAGGTAGATACTTGAGAAGCATTTGTGAAGCCATCAGCCCTTGCAGAGCAACTTGGATGAACAGGTCGGTGGTCAAAGGTCAGAGTTAGCCTAGGTTGAAACCAGGTTAGCCTGGCTCCGAGTTGCGCTGGAGCAGCTTCCCTCCGCAGCAGCCCGAGGAAGAGGAAAGCAGACCCTCCACTTGCAAGCCTAACTTCCCATCTGACACAACACCTGAGATGCTCCGAGGGATAACTTTGCAGCAGCTTTCTCAACACGGCTGCGGCGAGCCAGACTGACCCCCGTCGGGTTCTGTCTGCCCCACGTGGCTTCCTCCCGCCCGACGTGTTTACAGCCGCCTTCTGCAGCAGATGTCACCTCCACCTCTGCCGCTCGCGGGCTGCCAGGACCCTGGAGGCAGCCGCCATCCTCTGCCCCGCTGCAGCTGGATCCGCGTGCGGTTCAGAGCAGATGTGGTACAGCAGGACCACGCACGGTCCTTTCGGAAGCTGCCAGGTCGCATGCGGCGTCAAGCTGGCTTTGTCCTGCCCAGGAAGGGTAGGAAAAAGCAGCCACAGTTCCCTGAATCCAACAATCCCAGGGCATCATTTAATGAGATTATTAGATTTCCTGGGCAACTTCTCAACCAAGTTCCAAACTTTTAAAAGTTCTTAACAGGAACATTTTCCTTTCCAAGCCTGTGAAGAGAAAGGTGAATCAGCCTTCACTAATCAGGTGCACATTTCCCCCACCTCCTGCAGGACGAGCAGCGTCACCATCTTGAAGCACGGCGAGGCCTGGGCTCCAAACGCGCCCGACGCAGCCTCCCTGAGTGTCCGGGCCAGAACTACCCGTGCTGCACACAAGCCATGTTCGAGGAGGTGTTTCTAGACTGATTCAAGCTTTCCCTGCAAGAGAACGTGTCGCCAGCCTGTTACGGCCGTGAAGGGCCACACTCCTCCCTGGTCACTGCTTTTCTCCTGTTGAATTGAACACACCCGTGGCAGCGCAGGCCATTTTCTCCACATCATTTCCCTTCAGGTTCTTGTTGAGACCTTCTCACAGCCTGACCATGACCTGCCAACTTCTCCAGGGAGAACTGGGCTACAGTGTAAAAGCCCTTTCTGCTGAAGTACACAACAAATAGGCCCTTGACACACAGCTGTGGGGAGCAGGTACAGATTTCAGATGGATTTCAACACCCAAAGCAGAGCTTAAGAGTATTTACCCTTCAGAAACAATCCTGGCCTACTATTTTTAGAACCTCTCTCAAACCTGCCATTATGTACTTCTGATTTATGGTATTAATGCCAGGCAACTGTGTTGTCTTTATCCCTCCCTACAGGATTACGGGAGAATGTTCTTCAGCATGAATATCACACTGGGTTAAGATTAAAAAAATAACAATCAAGACCTGTAGCAAACTCCAAGGTGCCTTCCCATATCTCTGAAATATAAATGATTCCATGGCAGAAGAGATTCTGAAATACGCGGCCATAAAGTCAAAGCTTTGCTAAGCAAATAACAAATAAGAGAGGAGGCTCTCTTTAAAAAGGCTTTGAATCACACTGACAGCTACGGTACGTGTGAAGCTAAAATATTTGTGAAAAAGCCAAAGGCTGTCACCAAAAGGTAGCAAAGCACAAAAAAATCCTATCTTTTTTATTATAACTCATTTATGGGGGGATACATGGGACACCCACAGCTTATAAAAAGTACAACAATGCTTCTTAGAGAGTTTCATATTGGAGTGTAAAAGGCAGGTGTTCTCTCACTATTATAACAAGGACATTTAATAACTAAGAACTGGTAACAGCTAAGTCCTAACTCTGAAAGGAAATATCACAACTGGATAGAGTCAAAACACAATTTGCCTCTGCAGATTCCAAAAATCTGTCCATTAACAACTGAGGAGTAAAGACAATATACATGGAGGAAATCCATTAAGTTAGACCCTGTCTATATTTATAAAATCAATGCATGTGCTTTAACACTGCTATTACTATAAGATTCCTAACATTTTTCTTAAGACAAAACACTTTGCTTTTGCCAAAAATACACAAAGACAAGCTGGCCAAACTCCTAAGGTTTTGATATTCTCCTGTTGTTATCATCCAAAAAACTCTAGTGTTTAAGATCAGTCTTCTGAATAGAGCTCTAGTAAAAACAGGAATTTTAATTTCTATGTGAACATATGAATCCCATCACCCCCAAACTAGGCAAACTGCTGTAGATCCAGGTAAAACAGGTTTAAAGACACTTGCAACACAAAACCCAGAAACATGGCACGTTGTCTATTTCCCATACATAACCATTTATCAAACCCAGGATAAAAATCTGGCAAGTTTCATATTAAAAATGTCAGAATAAAACAATACTCTGAATGCACATGCAAGCATTTGAGGACAAAACAAATAAAAAGACAGACAAAACCTATCTGTAAGGCTACTCCTTATAATCATGTGCAAGTTGAAAGGAAGGAGTAAGGAGATGAAGACACAGGCTTCATTTGTCATCAGCATGTCTAAAAATTCCTGGTTATTTTACACAGGAAATTAAATTTTATATACATCTCTAAATTCAAGCTAGGTTTACTCTTACCTATATATGAAACTATTATTAGGAAAAAAAAAAATCTCAATTCAGCAAAGCACTGAGGACTGTGTGCACATCAAGTTTATCCAGTGCTGTTCTGGAACCTAAACTACATTAGAAGACAACCAAAATCTTAAAAATTCTGAAGAGCTTTATCTAAATTAGTAATCTTACAGTAGACAGTCCTTCTTTGATTCAATTTCCAAACAGAGCAGTGTTTTGTGATTTAGTCTCACTAAATAATAATAAAATAGCATGTGGAATACATCTTTCTATCTCAACTGTTGATGCAGTCTATCAATGTTAAAATAATTTGGCATGAATTCATTTGCAAATAAGCCAGTTTTCTGAGATGTTGCAAAACAAAACTGCCTTAAATTTCTGGAAGAAATAAAACATAAAACCTGTGCAGAGAAAATGCTTTCATTGGCATAGCAACATTAAAAAGAAATTACAAGGCTGAGTACATTAAATTAAACTTAGTGCGATAATTCTTGACAAAAGTCCTACTGTCAATAATTGCACAATTTGGACTTGCAGTTGTTAAGAATACCACACTGCAAGTACTTGATTTATCTGAGATTCTTCTTTTCAAAAGTCAAACAAAAATTCCCAACAAAAACCTCAAATTTTTTTTGTAACATAGGCTACTGTAATCTTTTATTCTTTGCTGCTTCCTCTTTTACTATTTCTTTGAAGCAAAGATTCATTTTGCAGTGAAAATAAGTTCCTCATTATTGCTTGCATGCTCCTTTACCACTATAAACACAGAAGACAGAGACAGTGACCGAATCCCTTTCAGTTCTCAATTTCTGAATGGACCAAGATGTTACACCATCACCATCACTTTCCAAAGTCCCTATGTGAGTCTCTCAACCATTTTGTGCTGCTGCTTCCTAAAAAGAAGAAGAAGAAAAAAAAAACCCTCCATTTCTAAAACACAACAAATACTCCTTTGCCTTGCCCAGCAGGCACTTTACAAAGACCTGTTTTCACTTGGAGGAAAATCCAGCTTAGTAAGAGAGTTTTCTATATATTGCTAATAAAGCTTCTTTTTGTCCACATCATTTCCAAAGACGGCTCAAGGAACTTGAGCACTCTATTTCCAAGCAGGAAAAGGGTCATTCTGATCAACTGGGTACTTTAGAAAAATATCTTATCCTAATCAGAGGATCAGAAATAAAAAGCAAATTGTGCCACCTGTATTGCACTAACACATTTGGCAGACCTCAAAGCTACCCCCATCAACTTTAACACACTATTTAATCACACTATTTAACCTTCCAGGTCCAGATGGTATAGCCTGATGTACACTATAAATCTGAATTCTCAGCATCGAAGGCCCTTTTATTTTCCCTTCACATACAGTTTTTTTTCTTCTGAGCTTCTCAAAATCAGGAAAATTAGACTTAGGCAGGAGAACCTAGCAGAAGTTTGAGTCATGTCCTGTCCTCCTTACAATGATGCAGTCACTGGACATACCTCAGCACACCACCCACTATACAAAGTACATGGACGATTTTTCTGAACACTGATAAACAATTTGTTTTCCAAGATAAAACACGACCTCCAGGACTCGGCTGAATCTTAAATTTGAATCCACTCTTGGTGGCCTTTATTTCTTCCAATCTCAAATTTCCAAATGAGTCATTAATACTTGGCTACCTAGAAAAAAAGTTACAGTCCTCAACAAATAGTTTTGTAGACTAGTTTTGCCACATAAGCTAGTTATATACCAGTTATTCAAGCAAGTGTCCCGTAGTTCACATTGTCTCATCTAATAAGTCTTATGTTCTTCTTAAATAGATTGTGAAAATTCATAAATGCTGCTTTCAAAAGAGCACACAGCATAGTGAGAATTCAAAATGTTGAATCTGTCTGCAAGACTTCCAAAAAGGGGTGGAAAAAATCTACCTGCATCTCATCTGACTTTAGTTGCTTAACCTTTCCGTGGAGGCATCTCCTGATGCAATGTTGCTGACTTGGCTTATCTTGGTGGAAACCGAGCAGTCCAAGAGCAATAACTTGGTAGAAACAATAACAACTTGGTGGAAACCGAGCAGTCCAAGACCATTTGCAAGTGGCCATGGCCCTTGCAAGGCACATTTGGGGTCTTAATCCAGTTTTGGAGAAGTTTGGATGCAGCATGTGCAGCACCTCTAGAGGAAGACGGCAATGGGCAACCTTGCAGCTCTCCACTCAACGATGCACAACTTCTACCTACCAAAGGCAGCTGATAGGGACTCCCAAATGTCACAGGAGTGCAAAATAATGTTATTTTTTAAGGCCGTTTGCCACTAAACATTCTGCATAATCCTGCCCTGCTGGGAGGAGTGCTCTGCAGCTCCCGTGGTTGCATATGTGGGACCTGAGCGATGCGGCTGAGCAGCGCCCCAGTCTGCCATGCACCAGCTCTGACATTTATAAAGTACTTTCAGTTGTGCCACGATCAAAAATCCACCTTTATTTCAAATCTCATAATAACCCTCAAACATCTCCAGCATAAGCCAAGGAAACTGAAAAATGATAAAGTCCTTATTAGATAAGGGTGGTGGAATGATGGGATTCCCCTGCCCCTACTCCCAGCTTCATTTGATTTCTACAACGTGCTTCGCTCTTACGAAACAGTAATCACATTATTGCCTGGACAGGTCTCATTTGCAATTGCTGTAGTTCTTCCTCTGATGCCAGGAACCTTTCCCATCCTTTTTTTGTTTTGTTTGTTTTCTTCATTTTGGGTTCGCAACCATCTACTCAAATGCCTACAGTGAGAGGTCAATGTGACACAACTCTATATATGACAGCAACACCCTCCAGCCCACCTTCAACACAATTTGCATCAGGGCTTGTAGGCTAAATTACTTGCCCTGAGTTGTGTGAAGAGACTGCTTTGTTTTATGGATTTTGCCATAAAAACTATTGATCAAAACCAGGCTTCTTGTGTGCTCGCACTTAAGAATTGCTATTAAGCGACTGAGGGAGGGAGGAGGAAAAGTGAGTTTAGGAAACTGAGAATATATTATAAATGAGTCTCCTTTGGTTATGTCAAACTCTATACAATGTATGAGTATAGAGCGACATTTCTACTCTTCCCACTTTTCCACATCGCTGTTTATATATTAAGTCTTTGTAACCCTAGATGTTCTTTTAGTATATATTAGTACTCAGCTTTTCTTGAATGTGGATAACTTTATGGCTCAAGCAGCATGCTAAAGCACAGCTCTCAGACATTCTATTTCTGATACTGTATATTCAAAAACAAATAAACAAAAACAAAGAAAAAAGAAAATAAAAGAAAAAAAAAAAAAGAATAGAATAGAATATTTTGAGTCCTGGCAGTGTTTCATCTCTTATTTTAACAGTCTCTGTTGAAAACTATTATCTAGAGTTAGCATGACAGAATCTCTAAAGTACATGTGAATCAAAGCAAAACACCAACAATAACGTATACATGGACAGGAGTGGCTTCAAGTTTCTGGGTCAGAATGTATCATACAGTTTTGCTACTTATTTCTCTAAGGACTTGAGTTTTTATTTTTCTTTTGTTGATTCACAGCTCTTTTTTTTTCTTGCTCATTTCAAACACAAAACAGCTATTAAATCCAAGCTGTTCAAAAATATGCAATTGAGAACATTTCAACTATAAACAATATTTGCAGATTTACTCTATGAAAGCCATAACTGAAAAACACAGACTAACTCTCCAACACAATAAAATCACAGACAAAATAGGCAGGAAACAATTTTAAAAACCATCAACCACACACCACCATCCCAGACATGCTTAATAGCTTTCCAAGGCTTTATAAAAAGTAATGATCATTGCATATGAGAACAGACTTTCAATTAGCAAACTGATGTATTCTATAGAAGAGAACCACATTACACTGCTTTCAGAGCCTCAGGTGTGTTTATATGAATTATTAAATGAAATAGTTAATTCAACCTAAACTCAGCAACTGTATGTAGAATAAAACACTTTTTTTGTTTGTTTGTTTACATAGCTAAATAATGATCAATGTGCACCATATGGAAGCATGTGCCAGCCCTAATGAATCGTTTCTTCTGTATAGACACTGTTAATACGCTTGTAAAACAGGCTACCCGGCGCTTGTTAGAGCACAACAAAAAAGATTTAAACACAATATTAACCAAAGGGTTAGCAACTTTTGAAATAGCAACACTGGCAATTAGAATAAATACAAATACCAAATAAGACTTCAACTAGACAACATAATTTTGCATGTAGTAGTTATCAATGCACTAGATAATCAGGAAGCGTATTAAGGACAAGTGGTTCGAGCACAAGCAGTATTTCATTTAGCAAATTTCATAGTCAAATGGAAAGATTAAGCTAATATGTCCACCTGAATGAGAAATGCACAGGAAAATACAATTAACATCTTGTTCAGGCTGTTCTTGGCATGACACAGAACACCAGTAAGGAGATCCTTGGGTGGTGTAACCCAGCACAGTCCCAGACAGCTACAGTAATGCACAGCAAACTGCCCCAAATAAAAATAACTTAGAATGTGTTAACACATTCTAACTGGATGTTCTATATGTTTTATTGTATGGTTTGATATGGCTAAGAGAAAAGTGGAGGCAGAAGTATTACCTAAGTGCAAATTGTCATTTAGCATTTTAAGAACAGCCATACTCCGGATTCTTAACAACTGTTGTGCTTCTTCAACATTTTTGTGTATGCTGGCCCTGATCCTGGTACAGATGCAAATTTCTGGACCCCTGCTAAGACTCCCTAATTTGAAATAAATGATGTATAAACAGGATTGAAAGAGCAGAGCCGTAGACCATAAAATCTTTACCTCTGGTGTGCATCACAGAGAGAAGACCTAGCATAATGGATAAAAAAGAAGACTCTTTATGACATTCATTAGGCAGAGGCAAGACCATGAAGTTCTCACGTGCTCTCAGGTTATTGCAGCAGGAAAAAAAATGGACTTCACTACACAAGACTTAGGTCTAACCTGCATAGACAATATAATCATAACAGGCTGAATACATTGCTGAATGTGTCATACTATTTTATATTTTAAAGCAACTTTTTTGTTTTTTACTATAAAGTGAATGGAATAAAACAAGCAGAAAAACAAAACTAATCACTGAATAACTCTTTCCAACATCACAAACATAAATAAGCACATTAATACTAGAAAAAGGGGAAATTTCATGACTCACAGTAGTGAGGAGTCTACAAGGCTTGCAGAGCACTCAGTTTCTGCCAGATTTTGCCAGCTGAAAGTGTTCTAAACAAGTGACTCATTAGCAGGTTACTCTTAATGAAGAAAAAGAGAGAAGGAAGAAAAAGAGAGAAGGAAGAAAAAGAGAGAAGGAAGAAAAAGAGAGAAGGAAGAAAAAGAGAGAAGGAAGAAAAA
>JAVCKT010137643.1:0-41396 GCA_032273925.1 Rhynchotus rufescens
TTTTCTATTTTTTTTTGATTGATTTATTCTGTTTTCTTTTCCTGATCATTTATACTTTCTTGGGTAGTTTAGTTTGCAATATATCTACCCGGCTATTTACACCTTTATACAACTCTTCCCCTCCCTAGATTATCATATAAAGGCACCAACAATTTTCTAAAACTACATACCACACTACATCTTTACTCGGCATTCTAGCTATTGCAAAAGTAACACTCAGGATAAAAAGCAACTGGCAATGTAATATATACAACTGAATAATATGCTTGCACTTCTCTAGGTCTATTTTTGTCATTAAAAAAAATTAAAAAATCATACTAACCAAATTATCTCTGCCCAACCTCTTATATTTTTCTTCCTCTGCTACTGAATTTAAAGTTAGAAAATATGGCAAATGTAGGCTAAGTCTAAATAACTGAATTTTCTATACCCATAAACTACCTTAATTATTTCTAAATCAATAGGAGTAAATTAATGATAAGAAAGATCCTTTCTGTTTTGCAGTACTGTGGAGTCATATGATACATGCCTAGAAATTATCCAGATTAAACTGTACAAGGAACTAATTAATAGTAGTGGAAGTGTTTTATATAAAGTACAAAAACAAATTATATTCTTGTAAATGCTTCTTCTGGGCAGAATTTAAAATAAAATTTCTTACTCCCAAAATCAGACTGCAACATGAAGAACAAATTGTTATCTTCAAAACCAAATTATATGTATATCTATCTGAAACCACTGTCAAACAGTTGTCGAGACATCAATTTTAGCAGCCAAGAAGTTGTTTCTTTGTAAATAATGTAAGATTGAATATTATGATTTGGAAATAAAGAGTAGGGCAGTCAAAATCCTTGAGCAAAGAACTAAGGAAACATCTACTGCACATTTAGAGGGCTTAATTTATCCTTTCATCATTGTCTAGAAAAAGATGTCCTGTTCTGTGTGCATGGAGGTATCCAACATGATGCTCATAAGGCAATAGTCGGAGAAAAATTTGTCTGACAGAATTAAATAAAAGAGCATAAATAGGCTCTCATGATGAATCACAGCCATCTGTGCAGACCAACATATGTAGAATTAACAGGTGGTTCTGGAACTATTATAATATCCCATCTTCAATCTATGGAAAAGTGACCTACTTCAGTCACTTCCAAGATGGATTAGATAGTCTCGTCCTTGAAAAAGAGATATATAGCAGAGAAATGAAAGCTTTTAAAAACTGTTCATTAGACAGATGTTTTTCTTATTGTTAAGATCACATATAAAAGAGCATACTCATCTCCAAAAATGCAACCTGAATATCTGCAAACTTGGCCTAGTCGTTTTAATACACAAGCAGAAAAACCTTCCAGTCTGCAGACAGCTTCATATCCTTCACCTGAGTGCTTTGGCTAGCGGAAAGCACAAAGCTTACAAACCAAAAAGGATATTTTTAAGTAGACATTTGAATTATATCTTTATTAGGGTGGCCTTTTTCTGTTTTTTTTTTAAGTGGTATTTTTTATCTTCTTGTTTGTCTTTTTTGTTTTTCAAAAGCATGTCAGCAAGTGAAAATTTGGTTTTCATTCATGTATTCATTATTGTTCTTTAAGCTCTGCTAGATAGAATTGCATTCTTTCTCATTTGAGAAGAAAGCCCTCAGACTTCTTTTTTAAAAGCAAAATTAAAACCTGTGACTGCCATCATAATATATATAAGGAAAGCAAGCAGAGCAGAAGTTTGAAAACCCAAATCTAAGTAGCAATTTCTTAAGTCAATGCATCTGTTTCCAGCTCAAGCACTAGCTTCAGGGACCACTTCCCTTTTCTTCCTCTAACAAAGGACTTCAATGCTCAAAAACCTCCACATGATGGCACCATAAATATCTGAAACTGCTTTTCTTGGCTCAGGAGTAAGGCAGAGAGTGTAATGCTTGCCTTATTAAAATGTGCACAGAGTGCTAAGACTATTCTCTTAGACCACACCGAGGCTCCACATTAGTCCATCCAAGTAGAGTTAGCCTTGACTAACCTGGTATTTCTCTCAAGTCAAGAGGAGTAGTGCCTGTTCATCTCTTCATATTTTCTGTTTGTTTTTTTACCAAAACATGTTTCCTCTTCAAAGGCTAGTTATCTGAGTAGATATTTGGAGATTTTTTTCAATAACTACTACTTAAGATAAAGTATGATAAAGTGTACCAGACAGAATAGTTTACAGGTAAATTTAAAATTTTTAAATTTACTATTTAAATTCTATGCAGAGACTTGGCTTTATATCCAAAAAGGCCCATTTGCTTCTCAGAATACTTCCTAAATTGAATAGGATTGTTCTTTTCTGTTGTATTCTTTTTAAAAAAGAATCTTCCTTCAAACTTTCCTCATTATTTATTCATACCTAGTCTTCAAATGAACAACAATGAGGAAAAAAAAAAGCATTCAATGGCTAATAATATACATTGTACTAGTGTAGCAATAGCTGGCTATAACAGAAATATGAAGCATGTAATTTATTTCAATAAAATCATAGAGTATTTTGACAAAAATCCAGCAAGTTATTTCAGACCAGTGGCAGAGTGCTGGAGTCCTCTAAAGTCCTTCCATCCTAAGATACAGAATGAGCATTTGCTCTGCTCTTTCTCTTCCGACTTTTTTATGGTACCATCCTTGGGATGTGTGAAATAACCTATCAGGAATATTAGTTTTATTTAGCATCAGAAGATATTTCAAGAATGGAAGGAATTATCAAGAAGCTGATTGAAATCTTGAATCGAGTCCCTCAAGTTTACTTGTTGCAAGGTTATCTCCAGAAAACCAGCTTCCTCATGTCCCAGTTCAGCATGTAGCTTCCCTACTGACTTTCACATCTCAATCATTTTAGCTTTTATTATTATTCTTAATATTATTGTATTATATATGCATTGTAAGAAAAGCTAATAACAAAACACATTTTTATAGTATTTGTCATTACTGAGGCAGCAAAAAGTTTTCTATATAGCTAATTTGCTTCTAAAAAGCAACCTATGATTTCTATCAGTGGACTCAAATTGTTTGAGAAAGCACTTATAGTTAGATACAGCACTTATTTTTCCTCTCATTATGTCATAACTCAGGACCTTACCAGCATATCCTACCAACATGAGTCACCAATTTCACTATATTTTCACTCTGAAAATATTTGTGCAGCTGTGCAATGCTCAGTCACAATTACACCAAGATTTGACATTTACAGTTTCATATAACTGCAATGAGCTCTTACGTCTCCACTGCAATGAGCTCTAGCTCTATCTCTTTGCAAGAAAGCTGTACATCTTTTCCTCCTGAAAGATGTGTGTGAAAATAGAAAACATTTTCATATTCTTCCAAGAAGCTATTCAGTTGTCTTTATCTCCTCTAGTGTGTCTATGGGGCAGTAAGTAATGTGTTTAAATGATTGTAACAGTCATGAATAGTTGATGAAATCAAAATGGAAGTAGGATATTCATTAGCTTGCTCAATATATATTTACAGTAATGTCTACTTGAAGGCATCTAAAGTATAGTTCTCTAACATGGTGTACCAGAAATTATCATAATATATCACCAAAGAAAGCATACTGACAAAAATTTAATGTCAGAAAAATACAGTACAATTTATTTTAAACTCATAGGCAATTCAGAACATGAGTTTAAAATAGACTCTTTCAAATACAGTAGCTCTTGAGTGACTTATTTTATTTTTTGCTAATGGAAGAAGGTTAGAATGACACGATGATAAGGAGTCTCAACTTTTTAATTATATATCTCCTCTCATTTTAAGCCTTCATTCTAACCTAATTTCTCTTCACTGACATATACTCCCTGTTTAGCTGTCTTTATGAAAGCAGACTCCATCTGTGGGTGTGCATCAGTTGTACATTTTGCATGGTTGGGCAGGTTGGTGACACAGGACTTGGTAAATGAGGTTTAGTTCTGGAAACACAGCTGTACTCCTATCCAACAGATGTTCTTGAGAAAGAGCTCTGCCATCCTCGGCGTGCTTATCAGCCTTGCAACACACAACTTTAATGTAATCTCTTAGGTAGAAACCTCAGTTTCTAACTGAGGTTTGAGTTTCTAACCTCAAACTACAAAGTATGTATGAGATTGTTATGAGGCCATTAGAAAGAAAAGAAAAAAGAAAAAAGGTTAACACAGTAGTACTGTCATGTAAAATGTAATCATTTAATCATTATAGAGCCAGGACAACCCCATTTGATACTAAAGTAAACAAATATATATCTTAACTATTTGTATTAAGGAAATACTTAGATATTGTTCCAAGTTACGCATAGACTTCCTCTTTATTATCAATTCATTCAGAATTGTGTTTCTTTCCAAGAGGTAAAAGGTATATTTAAGTTAAAAGAAAAGTTATTTCACAAACATTTTTGTCCTTTCCCTCTTTCTCTCCCTCAACTTCTTCAGAACTAGAGTGTCTTTACATCTCACAGGTTTCCTCTTAGATCTGGGATGCCTTGATCCCTCTGCAGTGAGAAGACAGCCTCTTAGGTCATCCCTAGGGAAGAAGCAGAGTGTGGGAATGCAAATCCTAGTAGGAGGTAGTTGTAATCAAGCACTATGTTTCAGAGAGGGTTACACAAGGGAAGCTAATTTTAACATAGATGCTACATGAAGCAAATCTCTGAACAGCCAAGTGAAGGCACATGGCAGTCCTGGGCTTCTCCTCCTCCTCCTCCAAGGCCCTACAGGGACTGTGATGATCTTGTCAGGACACGTTGTGGAATATTTTGTCAAGTCAATCTTTCCAAATGTCTCCTAGGATACTCTTTCACTTTGCATAAATGGGAACTGTCAATGACCCAAAAATAGCAAAATGACTGGCATTGTTTCATCCAATGTACTGTTCCGCTTGCCATGCCCTGCAATATTAGCTATTAGTATGCATTCTTCCAATAGTACAACACTTTAGGTAGTATCAGCTGACTTGCATTTCAATCCATTTCAATCCATTTCAATTCTAAATATGCTCAACATGAGCTCTTCAAAAATCAATTAATGTTTGAGAAAATCTAAATTTGAGCAGTTAAACACAATGACAATTTATGACTGAAAAAACCCTCTCCTTTCTTCATATTATGAGGAAATTAGTCAGCATTAGTGCTTGTCAGTGATAGTTCCCTTTCCTTTTTTTTATCTCCTCAACAGAAAATCTTTTATTTTCAGTGAAAAAAAAGAAAAATCAGAAAAATTAGTTTGGAGTTTACTGTGTCTTATGTGAGCCACAGTTTAGAAAATATGCATATTCATCTGCAGAAAGGTGTTTCTCATCTGGACAAGCATCCTCTCGATTTACAATAAGTTATGAGAGATACACTGGATTCTTATATTAGAACGCAACTGAACAAACACTGTAAGAAGTCATGATGATCAATATAATATATATATTATATTGATATAATAAGTACATTAGATATAATGTACTTTAAAATGTCAAAGATGACATTCTCCACGCTGTTGCACTAACAACATGCAAAAAAAATAAAGCTCACCCTGATATCTATTTAGTGAGCCCATTTTGCTCATCCTAAATACAATGAAATACTACACTACTTAGGAATCTGGTCTGGAAATTAGGGAAACAAGGTGTAAGGCAGGGCTGTCACAAACAGCATATTGCAAAAGAAAGTCAATCTATCCCTGAAAGAGATGAAGTTAATTGGGCTAAAAGGAACTGTCAAAAGCAGGTGAGGAAGGATTTCGTTTGAGTTAGGACACATAAGTATTCTGTGCTTTCTGTTTTTAACCTCTTCATTGTTTACATTATCTATTTTTAGATAATGGAATAGGCTTTACCTGAGAAAAACTTTTTTTTTTTTTTTTTTTTTAGCTATCTTGCAACATATTTTATTTTTTTGAAGGCCCAGGGGCCAAATCTTATTTGGCCTGTCACACTAATGAGTTTTAAAAATAGTTAAATTCCAGCCCAATGATGCATTCTAAAGTGGTTAGGTGGCATGGCTTCTGCTCAGAATTAGGCAAAGAAAACAAAATCTGTCATTAGAAGGATACACTCAGGAGTAATTGAAATGAATTTGAAGTACAGCTCTTCCTGGTATTACAACATCTGTTTCGCTTTACCATGTATTTGGAGCAAAATTTGGTTTTTGCTCTTTAAGATACTCAGAGTATCTTTCTGCCAACAAAATTATTTCTATATCTATATCTATATCCATATCTATATATAAAATCTATATTGCATGATACAACTGCAGAAATAAAGCTGCAATGATACCTATAAAACTACTGTGAGCCCATGGGAAAAATACCTTCGTAATTACTTTTTCTGAAGACTAGAGTTTCAAAGTTGACACGAGCATTTGGTCTCATGGTGGCATTTTGATTTCACTTTCATCTTTTTGTCATCCAGTAGAAAAGAAAACAGAATATTGCTTGGTTGCATCCAAATTAGCTGGATTTGGTGTTCAGTTTAGAAAAAATAATGTTTCTTAATACTTAAACGGGAGAAATCATGATCAATCAATCATTAGTATTACTGAGACTGAAAGAAAAAAAAAAAGCTTTGGGGAACATGACAACAATGAAAGCAGTTTAGTAGAGGTTTAAAAACGTCATTTTTGAAACACAAATCTTAGAATGTTGCTTTCTTTGGCATTTGAATAAGAAAAATAAATTTCTCAACAGATTTTTAACTAAAAACTTAATTTAATCCTCAAAAAAGATAATATTTATGTTACAGGTTTTATAATTATCTTTATTTCCTTTAGAACATAGAACACATTCCCACATCACTCTAATTTTAATACGGATTATGAAACATTAGGTAAGGCAAAATGCTAAAGTCCAATAATTAAATTGAAAGGAGTAAAATTGAAGGTGGCAACAAAGGTGTTGGGCTTTTATAGTTTTACTTGAAGTCATAGACAAAGAAATTTTTGGTACACAGCATGAGCAGATGTGGATAACTTCTCAAATAGTTGGACATGCAGAAGTAGGTCCTATCACAATAATTCTGGAAATGAAATTGAGTGCAATATTTCAGAATAAATAAAAATACTTTCAGAAATGTTAGTTTTCAAATAACTAACTCGAGGTTTTCATGGAGATTGAGTCCAGAGTGTAGTTATGTAAACACAGAGAGAGTAGTCTAAGAGTTAAGCAATCCCAAAGCCAAGAATGAAAACAAAAATCTAACTTATTATGCTTAATAACAGAAACCTTATGGAAACATAATCTATAATAGAATCTAGCTACAGCCCATGTCAGCAGATTAAAATATTTTAATACAAATTGAACTGACAATAAATCTGTCTGATAAAGAATTAAAATCTTGGAAATAGTTGCATGTAATTTGCATATAATTATTCATTTCCCAAGCACATGTTAGATTAAGTGACTAATGGTAGAGCTTTTTATAAGTGCAAGTGTGTGAGTGTGTTTATGTATGTGTATGCATATGTAATAGACTCGACCTTAATAAAAATATTTTATAAAGGCTATAAAAGCTATGTGAAAATTAGTAATCAAAATAACTTAGCATTACAAATATAATTATGTGGCAAATCCACAAAAATATCTATACAAGTATGATTTGGAATCTGTAAGTCTCTGAAAAAGAAAGGTTAGGTATATTCATGAGGTTTCAGATAGATATATTCTGGCAATATTGTATTATTTTCATAGGGAAGAGAAAAGTTAAGTGAATTTTTTTAGAACAAAAATGGGATGAAGTTTTATATTTTATGTTTTATGTTTTATGTTTTATGTTTTATTCTTCCCTTGCCTTTTCTGCACCAGTTCTTGCTTTTTGTAATATTCTAGTTAATGCTCCAAGATATAGACCTATGTGCAATTATAAACAGTGTCAGCTGGCATTTGTCATTTAGAAAAATATATTTTTATCTCAATTCTAAAAAATCCTAAAATATATTTAATATTTTTTTTTTTTTTTTTTTTTCAATCAGATGGTCTGTGTCATCTACAGAAAACAATTTGATCTCATAGGAATGAAAATCACTATGCAACATAAGGCATGGCAATGAAACAGACAACTTCCTCATTTATGAATATTTTAAAACAAGATGACTATCCAAGGAATGGTTTTCATAATTCCACAATTTTTATTTTTTCTCACTTTTTTTCTTTCCTCTTCTTTCTCTTCCCCACATCTTTATTACTTAGAAGACATAAATAAACAAATAAATAAATAGCAGAACATGACCAAACTATATTTCTGCTGTTTGATATTATCTCATATTCTCTATACTGCACTGTGAGCTTTTTGGTGAGTTATTTTCATGACACAAGATTTACATATGCCAAATACAAATAACTTCCACAGTTAATCATTGTATGAAATGTAGCCTAGTAAACTAATTCTCAGTTATTGAAATGGTATCCAAATGCAGACATTTTATGAGAGATAACCAAAGCAATAATTAAAAGGAGGTCATCATACTAGTCATTTTTTGTCTTCTTACTATTGGCATATAGCAGTTTACATTACGTTTTTATTGAATAGGTTAAAGATGCCAGCTTCTACAGAAGTCAAAATAGGATTTCTAGTGTTAAATATCCAGATAGCTTAAATAGCCAGGTTTCTTCCACTACCTCTGAAATGGCAGATTTTACTGAAATCCTCACATACCTAAGCACTAAAAATGCTTGCAAGACAAGGCCATACATACGCAACAGAGAAGTGTGTTCTATTTCTTCAACAGAGTTAATTTAGCACATTCTTTTTATTATTTGGCAGCATTTTTTTCCTGCTAAAATAGAAGACTACTGAAGTCTGTAAAACAATGGGAGATATTTTATAAAAATAACTAATATTGCAAATCAGAACACAATGGCATGTATTGTTAGTCAGGAAAGACAAAATACCATGCAGTTATTTAGTCTATTTAAACATACGTAAACTTTCTTGAGTTCACTCTGAGCCATAACACCTGTAGTTAGATAAGAAAGATAAGAATGTAGTTTTGACATCAATTTTTCCAGTAAGAAAGAACAACAGAAGTGACTCAATTTTTTTTTATTTGTTCTGTGCTTATATGTTGCATTCCAATAGGAATATGTGAAGATACTTAAGGATGAGTTAGATCTTTAGGTTACCACCTTGATACCCAGATCTTTTTTAAAACTTGTTTTAGGATTTTTCTTTTATATATCATATGTTAAGCAGCACACAAATGAAGCCCAGTTCAAATCATTCATTAGCTATTTTCTAACATTATTTGATTTTATTAAATAATCCAAACTGTTCAGTATTGATCACTTGCCCTCTTATTATCTTATTCACTTTCCCCCCTCCCAAAAAAAATCCAATTATTGATAAAGAATGTTAAATAATGGTGGTTTGTCAATAGCCACCAAGAGAAATATACTCACAGGGGGATGACTACTCATTTGGAATTGTCTTTTGGCAATTCCTGTTTGTTGGGATGGACCATTCTTGCAGCTAAGAGGGCATGACCTTTAAATATCAACCAACTCTTCTCGACTTCACTCCAGAACTATAGCCCAAATGATTCCTCCTAGCAGATCCCTGCATAGGCTAAAGTTCACTCTCCAAATCCTAAGTCTCCTAAGTTGGGATCCTGCTTTTGGCATCTCTCTCTCCTCTCACAAACCTGAACTCCACCATCTGTTGGTCACTGCAGCAAAGGTTACCTCCATTCTTCACAATACTGACTAGTTCTTCCTGGTTTTACAGGTACAAGATCCAGCATAGCACATGTCCTTGTTGACTTCTTAATCATCTAAGTTAGGAAAATAGTCGTCAGTACACTACAGAAGCCTCCTGGATTGCTCGTGCTCTGCTGCTGTGGCCCTCCAGCAGATATCAGGGAGGTTCAAGTCCCCACAAGGATCAGGACCTGTGAATATGAGGCTTCTTTGAGGTGCCTTAAGAGGCCTTATCTACTCCTTCTTCCTGACCAGATGGTGTGCAGCACACACTCACAATAACATTACTCACATTGTTCTTCCCTCTACCCCAGGCTCATAAGCACTCAGATGGCTTCACCCAGCCCTCAGCAGAGCTTCATGCAGTCCAGCTGAACTGCCACAGATAGGGCAGCTCTCCTTCCTCATGTTCCCAGCCTGTCCCTCCTAAAGAGCCTGTACACATCCACTGGAGTGTGCTTGTTGTGTGAGTTATCCCATCATGTCTCTGCAATCTCAACAAAACTGCAGTCTTGCAGCTGCACACAGACTTCAAATGCCTTGTCTAATCTCCACTCTGTGTTGTTAATGCACAGATAGTTCAGGGAGGAATATAAGACTGTTGATTTCCCAGAAAAGACATAAAACTAAGAACTTTATATACTGAAAGTTTAAACTGAGAGATATAAAAATGTATAATGTTTCCATTCAGGTATAAATATATGATTAAATATTTTATTAACCTGAATTCCACATAACATTTCCATATCTCATGCTAGCACTCAGATTATAGGTCAAATATGCTCCTCTCACTCCCCTTCCCAATCCTACACATGACCTACAATGACATTCAGAGCTCAGCTTATGGAAAAAGAAACTTCCAAGAAAACAGGTTTCTTTTTAAATGGCTACTTTTACAAAGCATAACTGCCTGTGTAAAAGAGAAAGAGAGAGAGAAAAAAAAAACCCTACACATATTTCTACAAGGAAAATTGTATAAATGCTATTTCTGTTATTTATTCTGACATTAGCAAAAAACAAATAGATCTTGGGAAATAAAATCCTTTATAGAGTGAAGTAAAATCAAGATGACTCAACTATGTTCACATAAGTTAACAACTCATAACTGTCATATTAAGCAAATAAAAATGCCTCCATTACCTTCCAGTGAAAGGAATTTAAGTAAACTTTATCAAGGAGTGCAAGTATTTGGCACAGAACTGCAGTAAACTTAAACCAAGCTATAAAAAATAATGGACCATATTTGCAACAACATAAATGACTGAAAAAGATGACATGTTACTGACAGGATTATCCCATGAAAAGATTATCCTCTCTAACACAGTTTGCATTTGGAGTTATGAAGCACCAGACACTTCTATTGGAAGATATAGAAATAGAATAGACACTTCTATTCTATTTGGAAGAAGGTGATTAAAATATTAAAGGAAAGTAAAGAGGGAGCATGAAAAATAAGTAAAGCAAAAATGAAATGGGGTTAAAAATAAACATGTTGATTTCACTTATATGGTCACAGTGTGAAAAACATACAAGAAGCTGAATAAAAATATACAAGAATGTTAACAAAGAAATTAAGATTTATTTAATTTTGAAGCATAATGATATTTAATTTTATTGAGTTATAAACTGTTACAATTTATCTATCTAATTTAGCTCTTACTTCACATGAAATTATTGGAGATTTTTCAAGAAAAAAATGCTTTAAAAATATATATGATCTAATTTAAGATTAAACTCATCAAAACTTAACAGTCTTAGGATGCTTTTTTCATTTTGGATGTTATAAACATCTGTAAGTAGAAAACTGCAATTGGCATTAATTTCCTAGTATGTCACGCATCTTTTCACTTTTTTCCAAAGCACTAGACCTTCAAGCAAGACAGCATCTAAATTTATAAGGAATCTAGAACAGAACACAAATTACATTCCCAGTATCACCCGGAAGCCATTACTAAGATAGATGTTCCCAAAGCCACCACCTGAAAAATAAGGTAGAGAAAGTGCCTCAAATCTGAATTTGTAACATTGTAAGAAAAGCATGTTATGGATGACCGTTCAGACTCAAGTCTGAACTCCATGTCTTAAAACTGTGTCCTGTCACAGATGTTATTAATATATACATATAACTCAAGTTTTGGATCAAGATGTTAAAAAAAAAAATCCATATTAATCTATACTAACAATTTCTTAACATGTTACAGCCTTTAATGATGTCTAAAAGTAGGATAAAACTCATGATAAAAACACATGATAAAAAAATTACATTAAAGATTTTTTTTTCCCACAGATATATTTTACCTGAGAAACTAGATCAGGTGAGCATGTGGCTTACAATTATCAATTATCTTTTTTTTTTTTAGAAAGAATTTGTTCTTTTCTTTTAAGTATTTTGAAATAAAAGAGAAATTCTGCTATGCATTATTATTTTCCCACAACTTTACCTTTCCTGTGTTAATAATGGCATTAGAACTATATTTAGTGAGAGCTGATGTTTGTTATGGTGAGTGCTTTCCCTCCTTATAAAGATGGAAAAAGCCACAGTGCTTAAGGGAGGGCAAGCAGGGAGATGTCAAATGTGTTAGTGCTCCAAAGAGCCACAGAGAGCCCGTTTTATTAGATGTTTTGCCTTGACTCCAATAGGAGGAAGGCTGGATCCTGAGCCTGTGAAGAGCACGGCTTCCCCACGGCCTGCACCCCTTGGCCAAGCGGCTGTGGAAGAACTTCTTTCCTGTGAGGGTGACAGAGCCCTGGAAGAGGCTGCCCAGGGAGGTTGTGGAATCTCCTTCTCTGGAGGTCTTCCAAACCTGGCTGGATGCCACCCTGTGACACATGCTGTAGGTGTCCCAGCTAGAGCAGGACGGGTGGACTAGATGATCTCTAGAGGTCCCTTCCAACCTTAATGATTCTGTGATTCTTCCCAGCAACTAGTTCTGCTTCACTGAATGCACCAGATTTTGCTTTTCAGAATTGCTGCCCTGCTCTTCACTTCTACATATATTTAGTTTTTACTACTTGACAGCTCCTTGCTAGATCCCAGCTCAAAGGAGTGGTCAAAAACCATCAATGGCAACACATCAGATGCATGGAAATTCGGCCAGGAAACAGAGGTAAAGGGAACACAGGCCTCTCTCCAGTGCAAGGCACTGTCATATGTAGAAAAATATTCCTCTTCCCAAGCACTATTCCCTTCTAATATCTGAACGCTTTCCTGAATGTTTTAATACATTCCAGGCATCTCACAGAGAATGTGGGGAAACAGTTTTGAAGGTTATGATTTTCTTTCCTTGCTATTGCTGCTTTGTTCTAAATCCTCTCCTCAGGTCACACTCCTTGGCTTGTAATGATATGATTTTCTCTATAGCAACTAACCTATCCCCTTGCAGAAAATAGGACACAAGTGCTAGAAGAGGCAAATTGCCTATCTAGGCAGTACATGGTATTCTGCATCAGAAAAATGGTTCCTCCAATGCAGTTTCTGTTTGTGAACACTGCTCTGATGCCACACAAATAACTCTGCTTGTTTAGCCTAGCCAAAGAAAGGCTGGCACAAGATATGATTATCCTAGCAGTATTTATAGATGAGATACATGAGGAAAGAAGAAGCACTAATGAAGACCAATGGCACAAGAACAAATGGGAATAAATGGGCTACAATAAAATTAGGTTGGAAATTAGAAAATGCTTCTACATACTGTACTCTGAAATGGCCTTTCAGGAGTATGGAGCCAAAGATCAGCTATTTTTAAGAAAGAAGAGGACCTGTTCAGAGAAGCTGTAGCACAACATGACCTGTTGGTTACAGTAGCAGGTCATCATTTCAGGAATCTTCTGGTCCTGCATACCTGTCTTTCTACAGCACTTATATTTCTCCAAAATCAGGCTCCCATGAGGCTTTTAGTACAGAGCGATGGCTGAATCTGCAAAATTTGATCAAAATTTATTGCAATCTTGTTCAAGGTGCAGATTCCAGAGACTTGAAGAGACAAATAGTGACTTGTTCAGACAAATTGGCCTGATGTTTGCCCGAAAGGTGCCTCCTGATTCCCTCAGGAATTAAAACCCCATGACTCTCATGACCCAAGAGGCAGGCTGAAGTGAACTATCAACCACTGAATTCCCACTTACATTCAGTCTCTGCTAACCTCCACCCGCAGCAGAAAAGGGGCTGCATGCTGGTGTGTCTTACAACTTTAACTGAGCTGTGCAGAAGCAGCAGGTCGCATCCCTTTCTGCGAGTCTGTGAGCCCTCTAGTGGCACACTCAGGTCCAGGTTTGGGCCCATGTCCAGCACTGCACCATGCAGGACAGGTACACATTGCTCTAGGGAGCTGCTGGGTCACTGCACCCACTCCAGGCAGCTGAGTGCCAAGTGAGCAAGAGCCATGGCACCTTTCCAGTTTGCTGGCTACTGCTGCCCTGCGTCACCCATCCTGATGCATGAGCCATGGAGCGCCTTGTTTCTCTCCCCAGTGCATCACCTCGCTTGACAGACAGTATCACCTTGCCTTTACATATCTTGCCAAGCTGATACCAAGCAGGCTTTTGAGAGAAGAGAAGGAGGCCCTTTCTGTATACAGGCACACGCATCCATTTCTGCGCATCACTCCCATAACTGTGTGCATCCGTGCAGCACAGCAGCAAGAGGCAGCTCGGAGTGCTGCTACAGCACATTGCGCCACTGTGGAGGCTGCAGCAGCCCTGCTGCAGGCGCTTTGCTGGACAGCACTCCTCTGTATGTCCTTCAGGGCTGCACTGGGCAGCGCTCCTCCACATAGCTCCAAGGACTGTGTTGGGCAGTGCTCCTCCACATAGCCCCGAGGGCCACGCTTGGCAATCCTCCTCTGCACGGCCCTGAGGGCCATGCTGGGCAGCTCACCTCTGCAGGGCCCTGAGGGTCATATTGGGCAGCACTCCTCTGAACATCCCTAAGGGCTGCATTGGGCTGCGCTCCTCTGCATGCCTGTTAGGGCCCCCAGGTGCTGCCCACGCTTTGCGCTCTGTGCGGTCTCCTCCTGGCAGCCTCAGGTTCCTCAGCTCCCTGCCCGCTTACATCCAAGGAATACCAAGATAACTGCTGTAATCTACATCAAAAAAAAAAAAAAAAAAAAATCACAAGTCCAGCCCTGCACAGTCCCCCTGCCCACCCCTTCCTATCATTGCTGCCTGCCTGGAGGGGGAAAACCCAGGCGCCTGGCTGTGCTTCTATTCCTGCCTCTGGGACTGCAGAGCACCTCACGGCTTAGCCAGTGACTTGCTGAAATCTGCCTTTCAGAGCACTAAATATAGGAAATGTGTGCTCTGCAGGGCCTAAATTTAGCTTTGCTGCGTTAGGAGGGGAGGTACCTCATTGCTGAAGGCAGGGAAGTAAAACCACTGCAGGCAGGGAAGCCGCATGATGTGGCAGCAGCCTCTGCTCTATTGTTCCAGCATGGGAAGCAATTGAAAGCTCAGATCTGATTTTTGATTTTGATCCTTTTTTTTTTTTTTTTTTAAGCGGATCTGTTCTACATTCTGGTAAGATCTTCCAGCATTGTGCTGTTCATCTTTTCCAGGAGAAATGCTATATCTCCATATTAAAAAACCAAAATACTTAGGAATACAGCTTATTTCAATCAAGGAGAGGCTTGTAAATAACACACTTTCAGTGGAGGCAGCTGAGCCTACTGCTGCTGTCGCCATAGAAAACTTTACAGAAAGATCCTCACATGCTGCAAATCCCGACCGTAGGAACAGCCCGGACAGCTCTTCAGGACCATGAATCAGTGAGGCGGCCTAGCTGCCTGCGACCTCCGGATCGCCTGTCCCCGCACGAGAGGCACAGGGTCAGGGCTCCTTCCCAAGCTGGGCTCTCACCAAGCCGAAACACTTGTAACATTGCTTCATGCTCAGATGGAAGATGATACCTCACATCTACATAATGAAGAAGACTACCTGTTCTAAAAGGAAAACAACACTGGGACCAACCACATTTTCTTGTCAGAACCAGAGACAACCCAAGAGGCCCTTTCCCAAGTCCATACTCTGCAACCTCAGTTAAGTCATACCACGTGAGAGCTTTGCAGCCATTTTCCTGTGCACTGCTGACAGGAACACATCACACATTAGATACCAAATGCCTCATGCAGTAAGTTAAATGTGCCCAATGCTTGAGTTAAACATCCTTCAATGTTTGTTCTCTAGCACTGAGAGGCCCCTTTCGCATCTACTGAACTCTTCTAGAGTCCAAAACAATGAAAAAAAAAAAAAGGATTTAGTGGAAAAAAAAGGATAAAACTGAGTGCATGGAGCCAGCTCTCCAGGCTTCTTCACAGGCTTGTTTCAAGAACTCCTTTAGCGATGTGTAGCAATTCCAGCCACTCCTAACACTACAGGCAATGATTTCCAGTCCTCTACACTTTCAAAAGGCAAGGAGTATTTCATCCCTGGGCCTGCCCTACCTATGCTCAGCAGGCAGCCTTGAAGAGGGTTGTATCTATTTGATGCTGCTGCTGTAAAACAATCGTATTTCTCTCACACTCTGCTCTGTGCTTTTGCTAATCGTTACTCACGCTTTTTCTGTTTATTCTTAATTTTCACCTTGTTACATTTAAGTCTTAATAATGATATTTCTCCTTTTTGGTTTAACACTTCCCATCCTTACAAACATTAGTATGTACCCCCTTTATTTGTCATATAGATGAATATACTAATTTTATCTTTAAATCACTCTTAGCTGAGAGAGAGAAGTTTGAGGAATATAACTGAGAACTCTAACTTCTATTGTAGTGCAAAATAGGGTGTTGACTAGTTTTGCCTTCTCCAAGTACATTTTTGAGTTCTTCATAACCTTCAGCATTTCAGCATTGCAAGGTATTTTCCTTTTCCTTTTTTTTTTTTCCCCCTTTTCCTCCTCCCTATTCTTCACTGCTGTGTGAGGGCAATAAAGGCACACAAAGAAACACAGGGGAAGTCAAATGCTGTCAATACCAATGCACGTCAGCATTGATCACAGATGCCTGCATAAAGAAATTGACTGAGAAGCAAAGTGTGCACTACCTGCTGCCAACCTTGACACACAGAGGGAAGGGAAAAATAGGCTTAGAAGACTTCCATCCTATAAATATCTACTCTGTGCTATTACAAACAGCTATTAATGCTTCATATTTAATTATGACCTTAGGAAAGCCATACAGAGGATTTATTATCCTTACCTAAAAATATCTGTCTGTTAAGCTCATATGTAAAAAATATAATGCCTATATAATATATAATAAATATAATATAATATAATAAATATAATATAATAAATATAATATAATAAATATAATAAATATAATATAATATATAATGTCTATAGGCTAAATAAATAAAAGTTTATATAGTTTGACAAATCTACAGCATATCATGACATCATCTGACAAAATAACCATTCCATCATCATTTTGAGGGTTCTTCTTTGAGCACAGTTTTGGTCCCTATTTGATATGGACTTTTCATCTTATTTACCTAAGTTGCAGGCACACCTTTCACAGAAACTTGTTCTGTTACATATTTATCTATCTGCCACAATGGTGCTTGCAGCAAGACTGGAGTTCCTAGATCTTACTGTGATAGCAAGGAGAATTTGTTCCTATGGCTAAGAATAGCTTTCTTAAAGCTATCATTTGAAGTGATCATTGCATTCACATGTGGCCAATATCTCCAAATAATTGATGAAGCCACAGACAGATGTGGAAAATTTATGTAATCCAATTAAAGGATTGACATAATTAAAGTCATTGACATAAGTTGAATATGAGAAAAGATGTAATCAGGTAGTCAATGCTCTTTTTATGCTTTTACAACTGATGTCATCTCCTTTGGAATCAGAAGGGAAAAATTGACTCTACCTTTGGTAGAAGCCAAGAAATCAAGACATTTACAAGATCTTACAAAGAAGAAACCAGACCTTTAGCAGACCTTATAACGAGTCTTCTTGTCCATGAACTAGCTAATTACTAGACAAAATAACAGAAACAATCTTCAAACAGAAATGGAAGTCAATATAGGATCATATTTCTATCTTGAATATTCTGTCAGCATCCAGTCTTTTACTGTGAAGATAATTTACATAATCTGACAGTAGCCTGACCCCCAATGAACTACTGTTAATTCATATAGCATGTTATTGAGCAGAGGGTGCTATGTAGTCATAATCCTATTAAATTAGTGGTTGACAGTTCAAACAATAAAGACAAATGCTGTGAAACATTCCTCACATATATCCATATATTCCAAATATTATATACCTACATTCACCTTTTGTTCTTATTTTATATAAGCTTCCTATATTTTTGTCCAGTTTGTCTTATCACTCCAATCTTCAGCAATGGCAGATAATCTGAAGAGAACAGGAAAGACCGAGGATACGTGACAATAATGTGAAAAGGGAAAGAAGACAGCAATAGAAAAAATGAGATTCATATAAGCTTTTTCAACCTATGCAGAAAGTATAAATACAATCACTTTGTACTAAACCATACAGCATGACAAACAAGTCTGGACTGCATCACTGCCATTAGGCATTTGACACTTTATTTTTCTTGGAGGATATAAAATGCAGACAACTAGTAAAAAGCAAGCTCTGATTCAGGGTGAATTACTAGCAATAAGGCAGTAAAATGGGGTCATTTGTGAATCTGTTTGCTTTCTTCCTGCTTTTCACTCAGCCAATGACAGGCTCAGTCAACACTGCTACTTCCAGCACTGTCTTTCCAAGCATCTCCTTGTCCTTTTACAAGGTAATGATCACATTTCCTCCCCAGCAATGTTAATAACATCAAGGAAAAAAAGGGATTTTTCATTTCTCTTATATATATGTACAATATTTTTTCAAGCTCACTTTTTTATTTTCACTATTTTGTAAAATCAGTTTGTAGCATTCTTTCAAACAAATTGAAACTCCTAATTCTCTACTTTCCCATTGAAAAGGCATAGGCTTCCACACTGAGAAGGGCTGACTTTCTCTAAATGAGGGAGAACTGGCCTCTACATTCATCAAAGTCTGTCATTCTAACATTACGGTTTTGTAAAAGCAGCTAAAGAAGGAAGGTTTTGTGATCAAAACAGCAAAAAGAGACAGCATCAGGGGAAGAATAAAATGAGATAGACAATACAAAATCCCAAGACTTCTGTCCCATTGCCTTGCCAATTCAACCTCCCAAAGCCAAAACTGAGACTACCTATTTCACACCAGCAAAAAAAATTAATACCAAAACCCAGAATTACAAGGTAGAGCTCCAGTTTATAAAACACTTACATATCTAGCACCCTCTACAGACACAAGGAGCCTAACTCCAAAGAACTGCTGCTTGCATTAAGGTAAGCAAAGGTAGGTCCACTCCAGCAGTAAGAATCCCATAGGTACTGCCCTGTGTGGTGCAGACACCACCTGAGGAAGAAGGCAACCTGTGCCACATGAATTCCCCATTCACAACACCACAAGGTCCAACATCAGGCACACATCTGATGTCTTCTGAAGAGTATAAACACATTCCAGTAATTTAAAATACAAGCAAGCAATATAAATAAGCCTCTTTTACTATTCTCAGTACTATAGTATTGCTATTAAACATCCGAGCTCTTACTCCAAACTATCCACAGCAGTTTGCTGACCATGTTTTCTCCTTCGATTTCAGAATTCTTTGTAGTTGAGTGAGGTAGCTTTATTTTTCTTGAAACTTTCATTAATTATGAGTAAGGTAGTTAAAAAACCCCTATTTAAAATTACAGAAATAGAGCTTTCTGTTTTAGTTAGATCTTTCTGCAATTATATTCATATACCTACATATATGTAAAAATATTCTCTGTTGCTTAATTAAATATGCATAGCTACAACTGTATCTGGAAAAAAACATGTTGTTTATTTAGCTACTCTAGTCAAAAAATATGGTTTAATTAAAAAACATGTGACCCAACCTGGGTTTGGGAAAATAAAATTACAAAATAAATATATAGCTAAAGTCATTAAATTAAAAACAATTTTCTGCTCACTGATTTAAAAGCAAAGTGACCTTAAACCAGTCCCTCATAGATTCAATAAAGTGACTTTTAAACTAACTTAATCTGATAACTGAACTTCGAATCCTAATTCGAAAATCATTTGAGAAGAAGCTTCTAAAGTACTTTGTTAAATATGCTTATTTTCATTAATATTTAACAAATAACTGTGGAGCAACAATGCCTTACTGTAGATCATTTTCAGCTCCCTTTGAGGATTCAATATTCAAATTTGAGGTGAACTTTCTTAGCCTCAACTAGTTGTATTATGCAGGTCATCCTTCAGGCTTCTGTTTCCGCACCAGATGAGGAGAATTCCTGGATTTAGATTTCTGCTGGGAAGGCCTGCACATGTGAATTCATCCATTTTTCCACTTGTATTTTCTACCTGTTAACCATCTGTGCTTAGAAATTTATTATGTAGACATCTGGCAAATAGCTAGACCTCTAAGAAACGAGCACTGAAACAGCAGTGTAGAAACTCGACTGAACGTTAAAAGTTCTTCTCTTGCAGAAAATGTGTTGGCTAATGTTTTTATAATATTGTAATGTTACCTGCTCTTATACCTTTTTTTTTTTTTTTTTTTTTTTTTTTATTTTAAATTAAAAAATGTATGAAAAATTAAAATGCAAGGCATTCCTGCTCATCAGGGCAGCTGCCTCTGGTGCAAACTTTGTGCAGAGCTGCCCTAGAAGCATCAGCATCTCTTGCAGAACAAAGTGCAATAGACTGCCCTGTCCCTACTCACCCCAAAAGCAAGTCAATCTTACCCCTACTCACCCCTAAGAGCATCAGTTAAGAGCAGAACCTCATAGTTTAGTGAAACCTGTTTGGACTTAGCAGTCTCACCACACACACAGGCTGATTCTGACGCATTTAGGGCTCCCCAGCCACCGCTCCACGAGCTGGGGCCCTGATCCACAGCGCTGAGGCACTGCATGTCCCGTGTGGCTACTGCAGCAGCTTCCCACATTTGTTCCATTAAAATTCCAGCCTGTGAGGGCTCCCCATAAGGGGCCCCACTGTCACAGCACTAGGTCAATCGATAGCTTGCACAGGCACGATTCCTGCTAAGAGGTTATTTATAGGCAGGGCAGGCCTATAAATAACCAGGAGATAAGCCAAGTAACATCGCAGAGCTGTCCACTTCCCACCTAGCAATCACTGCTCCATAGCAGACATCCCTAAGGTACTGTTTCCCCGTTGCCAAGTTGCTGAGCAAAAGGCCAAGGACGCGCACGCCGTCGTGATAGCTGAGCCCTGGGACACAGTGGATGAAGCAGGGCACCACCAATATGCTCAGTAGCCTTACGTTCACTAAAGAATATATATAAAAATAGGCATGGAAGAACATGTAGGCAAAATGTAATGGATAGCCACAGGTGGGAGGGAAAAAGAATAAGCTTTGAATTCTCCCCAGAATAATTTCTTGCGTAAGACCTTATATAAGCTGACAGCACTCTGCACTCTCAGAATGGGATACCAAAATTCCCTGGCAAAGCTGGTATCGTGGGGCAGAAGCGGTGCCGAGGTCGTGCTCGCTGCATGCTCTGTTGAGAGTGGTCACTTTCAGGTGCCACCAGAGCTTGGCTCCCAAGCGTGACAGGCTCAGCAGTCACCCAGTTCACTGCTTCTAACAGTTTAGAACCAGGAAATTTAGATATCAAATGCTTAAATCTCTTAAGAGTGTACATTTTAAATGAAGAAGAGAAAACATAAAGGTATCCTCACCAGACTGATATAGTCAATGTAAGCAGCATGCAAAGAGGTTACAAGAAGAAATCAGTACAGAAACATGATGAAATCCCAGATTTTCAATGTACTTTCCTAGTGCCTTCTGACAGAACAAGCCTTTTCCCTTTGCATAAAGAATAACTCTGATGTTTTAGTCCAGAGTCTGTTAATTAGAGACACATCCAGGCAAGAAGGAAAAACAAAATTTCTCAAAGAAACTGCTATGCTACCCCATTCTCGGGGCAGCAAGATGCCAACTCTGCTCACAAGATGAGGCCCAAGATATGAACTAGAAAATGGCAAAGGAAACAGAGAAGGCTACTGTGAGCATGCACTTGGGAAACGTCTCAAGTGACCTTCACCAAGTTTCCTTCATCCTACTTGGCACAGCACTTTGGGGATGCAGGCAGAAATGTTATGAGGCAGACACCGATCCCTTGGCTCTGCAGCAACTCAGCCCTTGCCTGTATTGGGGAGCTCACACATTGGCAGCAGACAGTGAATTTGGCTGACAGAAGGTAGCACAAGCAGGAAGAGTTGGGGTAGGTGCTGGAGCGCAGTCTGGGGCTATTTCCAGCAGGAATATACCATACTTGAGTGTGGCAAGGTATCAAGTAGCTACCAGTCCAAACTTAGGGAAAGTCATGTCATTGTGTCTTACTGTTGGAAAAGGCTGAGAAGAGGACTCTCTGTATCTCAGAACTGTGCCTGGAAGACTGACTTAACATATGGCCTAGAAACAACACTCAGATGAACCCCAGCAGTTAGCTGCTGAGAGGTTTTTCTATCCAGTCTTTGTCTTATCAAATTAATTTTTTTTTTTTTTTTTTTTTTTTGGAAACCAGCACTGAAAGTCATTTCTCTTTCTTTCTGAGGCGCTGGCACACACTGTTAACTTCAACCACCACTGTCTTGCTTTAGCTGCTTCCAGCCAGAAGGGCCCATGGGGAGCATTCGGGGCACAGGGAGCCTCAGAGGCACAACCAGCATCAGGATCATCACAGCACAAGATCTGACCCTCGCCTGTTTGAGCATGACCCCTCCCTTTCCCCTCCAGGGGAGCAGCGTAAAAAAGGTCGTGCTCCCTTACCCAAAGTGAGCTGAAACTACTGCTGCATGCTCTGCTGGCAGGAGCGGTGCAGGCTCCCTCCTACGTGACACGGGCTGGGGAAAGGTACCTCTGCCCACCAGGCAAGCACCAAGAACAGTCTCCCTGACTAGGAAGGGTAAGGTGTTCACCAAGCCATGCTCTTGGTTTCTTTTCTCATAACAAAATATGCTAGCTCAGATTGCCCTTGAAATCCATCCCGCCAGGCTGCTTTTCCCCAAGGCAACCGAGCTCTCCTCTTGTCCCTCCAGCACTTGCACCCAGTGAGAGCTGCTGAATGATCTGCTGATGGTTTCTTCTCTTTGCAATCTCAGTTTTCCTCTGATTCCTCGGGCAAGGTAATTCTCCCAGCTCTAAGGCCCTGGGTTTATGACACATCTTTTGACCTTTTCTTTCCATAAGGTGGAGCGTGTATCACCACATGGAGTAAAAACAATAATTAAAGTGAGCAGACAAGCTATTTTCCCCGTGAGGGAATTCTGGAAGGAAGCCACATCTGCACACTTTTTGTGGGCTTTACTGTCTCTGCCATAACTCATAGGGGAACCACTTACATTTTCCAATATTCTTAAACCCTCTTGAGAGCCTTGGGAGAGAAGTGCTAAGCAAGAGCAGTTTTATTGCTTTGTCTGACACTGCAGGTTGCTCATGGTGAGAGGAAGCAAAAGTAGGTCACAGGTGGAGAGACAGAAAGAAAAGCTGGAGAAAGGCAAGGACTGGGATAAGCAAGCAAGGCAGGCCCTGACTTTATGCCTTGCTAGAAGGAAACAATTCTAGTTCCTTTTAACTTGAGGCTACATTCATACCTGCTTAGATCTGAAGGACACACTGCCCCATCAAGTAGAGATGACAAGTCACCTAATCCCACGCGTGGCTCTTATTACGGCCCCGGTACCCTCCTTTACATTCTGCATACAAAATAGGTAAAATTGCTTATCTCAAGGAATGACAGAGCTGAAGATGGGAAGCAAGCAGATAGGTGGGGGAACCTGGTGGCCTATGTCACTAAATAGGATGAACACACTGCAAACTGATAGTCCTAAGCTAGACCTAGCACAGCAGGTGGCCTTACATGGCCTCTGGGGCAGCTGGCTGATTTGGAGCAGTTTTGTGCACCCTGAAAGTGCAGATATTTGGCCAGGGTGGCACGTGGGACCATGCCAAGCAGCATGGAAGGAACAAAGCAGCTCAGGCTCCTGATGAAATCAGCTGAATTAACAAATGCAACAGCAATTAACAAATGCAGCCTTGAGAGAGACAGAGACAGCTTTTTTTTTTTTTTTTTTTTTTTGCCTTCACAGATGTGGTGGGGTTTTCTGCAGCTCATAGCGAGAGATAAAATTAGTTTGCAAAGGAAAAGTAAAACGGCATTTAACAGCCACAGCCTGCTCCTCTAAACTGCAAAGTATAAAATGAATGGTACCTTGAGGGGGAAGAAACTTTCCCATCCCCTCTTGCCTCCCACATTGCATCACTCAGTGCAGTGACCTCCGGTGAATAATTAGACTGATTCTCTAACCAATGTATTTGTCTTGTAGTGGTTATGAAGGGAAAAACCCAGAGAAGAAATAAAACCCAAGGATTTTCTTTTGGAAAGTTCAGAGTGGAACATTTTCAAGAGTAGGTGTTTGCTGCAGGCCCATCTAAGTTGATTTCTTTTTTCCTCACCCTTGTCATTTAAGCATTAGCTAGTGCTGTGACTCTCCCACAGCCACTGGCTCACAGAGCAGACAGTGAAGGAAATACAAAAGCCAGCTGAAAAGAAAATACCTCTTCTAAATCCCTTATCAATTTAGTGGTACAGCTGCAGGGCCACAATGTTTTATGGCAGATGAGGATGAAGAGCTGCGACCAGTTATAAGAAACACTACAACACTTCGTAGAACAGGATGTGGCCCGAAATTGCTAGACTATAACCAGCATAAAACAAGAGAAAATACCCCATTAGTGGTGTGGTTAGAAAGTGCAACAGGTCTTCATTTGAGATATGATGCACTAATGTACTTTTTCAAAAGGCTGTGCCTATCGTAACTTTTTGAAGGAAGAAAAGGATACTCTTATATAAAAGGAAAAGGAGATTCTCCCCATTTCCTCTGCAAAAAATCTGGATGGGAAGACTTAGCAGGGGAGTTACACCATAAACATGAATTAAAATTGATAGGCATCCCCCCACTTGTAGGACCTCAAAGACTTTCTTACTACATGCTTATATGTACAGAAATTTTAAATAAACACATTTAGTAGGAAAATATGCAGAAAAAAACAAAACTAACAGAGAACAAGTAAATCTTACGGATTCCCTTTCCTCTTGCAAAGGATTCAAAGGCAAGAGAATGTAACATTTTCAAAAAGTAAACTTTTGCAATGTCACCACTTAATATTTATTTTAATACACTGACCACTTTGAATTAATGCTAACAAAAAGAAAAAAGAAAAAGAAATCCTTACAAATTTTTGAAATTCAGTGTCCGAGTAGAAGAAAGACTCAACATGGTTCTCCCACTATAAAGAAAAGCCAGCAGAATAAAATATTAATTGCTTGTCATGAGCCTGCAGCAGCCAGCATATATGCATTGGAGAGCCACAAGCACGCACAGACCAGGCACAGTATTCTTTGGCTGATGGAAACACTTTCTGGAGAGTAACAGCAATTCTCAGGTAAACAGAAGAGGAATTGCTGCTGAAGGACCAAAAGTTGCAAGCAGGTTTAATGGTTCATCTCATTGCTCTGTTCTCCAGAACCCACTATTTTATTTGCAATACCCCTTTATCTAGCCCCCCTGTAAATATTAATTAAAATATATATAACTGTAAAATTATTTCTAGGCAATAATAATAAGATAAATACTACGTACTTGTAAATAATAGCAAATGTCCTACAGATGAGCCTGTGGCATATAAATATGATTATTTTGTGTCCTTATGCTTGCAACTCCTCTTTTCTCCAGAAACCTTAACTCTTCAACATATTCTCTGCAAAAGCCCTCACATATGAAAGGAAACCAAGCACAATTGATTGACCAAAAGCATGAGATGCACTTGAGCATACTGATCCCATCGAGAAAAACTCTCATTTGAGCTTCTTCAGTTTTCCGAGGAAAGCTCAAGTTTACCCAGAAGAAGCATTGGGTCAGATCCACTTCCAGTGTCCACAAACACTGACCACCTTGGTTAACCAAGAGTTTTATTTATTTTTCAGAGTTTTCTTCTTTTTCTTCTGAAGACTAACATGATGAGAGTTGGTTTCCTTATATTTGATCTTACAGATAAGACACGCAAAGGAACGCTAAACAGTCTGCATTCTCTGATTTTCTTGACAGAAGAGGAAGAGAAAGTAGACAAAAAACAACAATAAACCAAAACAAAGAAAAAAAAGACAAATTCCTAAAGATATTTTGCTCCTATGTGAGCACAAAGACATTTAAACACCATCACAAATCTAGGCTCTAGACACCTCTTATTTTCTGAAGCAATTGAATTGTATGGTACTTAGCTAATTTCCTGGTATGTGTGTCACACAGAATTTAAATAGGTGTGATTAAGTAAGATTATGAAAAGAGGAGTCAGAGACTTCCTCCTGTAGACTCTTGGTTGCCTGTATAACCACTCACTGAAAAAAAGCACTGAATGAAAGAGACACCAACAATCTCTGCTGTATGGAAAATGCCATGTTTGTGTTTACTCAGCCCACAACAGGTGCATAAATGCATACAGCTGACTATGTAGACTTGCTTTTGTATATCTAGCTTGAGGTCCCTTCCAGTCTGCATCATCCTCAGCTTTATTTTATATGTCATGATTACTCCAAGTCGGATGACTAATGAAGAGATTACAAAAAAATAAAAACTAGTAAAAACTGATCTGAGAGCACAGGATTTATAAAGGAAGGAGCATTCTAGAAAGACTAAGAAAAAGCTAAGGCCTTATATTTTACAGGACAATACAGCAGTGGAAACAGATGGCCTGCAGACCAAAAACTTTTATATGATTAAGAGAAAGCACTGTCAATATCTAGATATATCTAGATTTTTGCCACAACCAGTACAAAATAGAATAGCTATTAAAGACTGGATTTAAGTGATCAGACTGGAGCTAAAGATCACAGGCTCTCACCTGAGATGTGATCACTGAGCATGGGTTTGTTTCTATGCCGTTGCCTTATCACCCAAAAAGACTGAATGTGAGCTGTCAGTTCCAGGTGAGAGGCAAAAACTTCTTAAATTATACTAATCCCATTAGCAGCAGTTATCTCACCATACTTCAATAGTCCAATCTAACAAAAAAACTAAGCACTTAATGAAGCAGAACGTGGACTTCTGCAGAGTTTTATTATATGCTTAACTTGCATTCTCAGAAATGAAATCAACAGTGAGCTTAAAAATACATAGATATTTTACACTGTGCTGAACTATAAAGCAAGACCTGAAAAGATTGCTAGAAGGGCATGAATAAAAAGTGAAGAGTAATTACAATAAGAAAGTGAAAGCAAACATCTTAAATACTCATGGAATCATCATACAATCTAAAAGTGATGAAAAACAAAGGTAAAAGGGGAAAGAAGGGAAGGCAATCTGGTAAAGACCACACCTGGACATTGCTTGCTAGTAATTCTGAAACCAGTTCTCCAGGAACCAATTCTGCAGCTTTTAACAAGCAATGCAACAGCACAATACAGCAGAGCAAGACTCCACTTGCGTACAGTGTCCAGCTGAAGATACATATATATATATATATGTTCCTTCTGCAAAGAATAGGGACAGGCAAGCACCTCCTCAGGGTGACATCTCCCATCCTCAAACAGTGGTTTGAGATGAGGGTGCCGCAGGAGTATGACGTACTTTTAGCTTGCTACCTACAAGCTAGTCAAGATAGGTGAACTGAATACGAATTAAACTTGTGCTGTACGCCTGCAGCCAGCTTTAGAACTGGAGGAGGAAGGGAGTTTGCAAAAAGAGAGGAATGACTGGCACAGGCACCACTCGACCAGACAAGGAAGAGCGGAGCAGTCTGTGTGGCTGTGGAGGAAGCACCACGTGGTGGCTGAGGCTGCGTCCCGGAAGGTGTGAGCCACAGCAGCACAGCAAGCCGAAGCAGCCCGCGTGTGGCATTCGCACTTCAGTCCACCCCAATTAAAGCAGCGTGGCAAAACACTTCCTGGCTCGATAAGGATGAGGGCAGCCAGGAAGAAAGCTCATGGGCAACAAACACATCAGAAGTACTCTTAGCAAGAAAGGTTTGACATACTTATCAAGCCATGGAATGGTGTGATCCAGAAAATATATCATTCATTCAGAAACAATACACTGCAAAGGCAACTAACAATATGATGGCAATAGGAAAAACTGATGCTTACAGGATAGCTTACTTGAACTGAAAGTAGAGATGAAGGAGACACATTTATTACTCCAAAGGACATTACAAATTGAGAGCTACCTTTTGAAAAAGTGTTGAAGTGAAAATATCACCCCAATAACGTTGTTTTCTGGTCACCAAAATCCCACCTTTTCTACTAACTTTCATTAAAAGAAAATGCAAAGCATGTTTATTTTGTCCAAAAGAAAAATTTTACACTGGGCAAGAAAAAACCTCTTGATTTAAAAAAATGGCCAGAACATTATATAAGTTTGATAGCAAAGACAAAATTCAAAGAATATGGTAGAAACAATATGGTAGGAACAAGGATGTACATTTTATTCTTAAAATGCAAATGCAATGGAAGAATGCAGTAAAATCCTTAAGACTCGCTATGGCAGATTTGTTTGCTACAGATTTACCAGGGTAACCTATGGTGGCTTGAGTGGGTTGAGGCAGGTGGACTGTTGAGATAGCACCTAAATGAGCAACACTAGGGGAAAAAAAGGGAGAGAGGGGATGGGAGGGGTCATAATAATCAGCAGATAATTCTAGCTTCACAAGAGACCTTTCAGGAAGGGAAGGGAACTATATATATATATATATATATATATATATAGTTCCCTTCCCTTCCTGAATATATATGTATTCCCTTCCTGAATATATATGTATACACAGGAAAAAAAAGGGACCAAAACTGTTTCTTTTCTGTGATGTCTACTGCAGATTTTTCAAAACCACACATCTAACCTGATGTGCTGAGGCATTCTCTCCGAGTGCCCACTGTTAGTGACTTGCTGACTCACTCTGGACTTCAAGGGCTGCCAAGTATTTTCCAGAGGTGCTTACTTTAGGAGTATGAGGAATACATGAGGACTTGGTCATTTGGGAAGCTGTTTACCTCTCCTGTTTGAAAGCTAAAGCTTTCTAATACTAATGAATGACTGCTCCATATCCTTCTCACCTATAAGAAAATTTTGATTTTATGCCCAGTGCTCTTGCATATTCCTTTCCCTCTGGAGGGACTGCTGATGAAGAACAGGGTATAAACTTAACTAACTGCTGTTTATGTGACATTGTTAAAAATTAAGAAAACTATTGAAATCACTAGCTACTTAAGAGCAGTACTAGGGCAGGAATAGCCAAAGCTGCCTTTGCTTCCTGCTGTGCACAAGAACTTCTCTAAATCCTTGTATCACTCTGTGCCCCAGCTACTTTATTTGTAAGATAGAGGCAGCCTGCTCAGTGTGGCTGGGGGCTGAAGGATTTAAGAGGGTCTCTGAACTCCTCAGGCAAGAGTCTGCAGTTGTGCTCTCCCAGGGCTCTGTTTAAGCTGGATTGTTGCAGCTACTGGCAGAGCCAGCAGGCAGTGCTGACGATTTTACAATCTGTGCTCTCAGAAAGAGTGTCTGGAGCCCTGATGTCCCCTTTCCCACTTTAGAGTCTGACCTAGCTTGTCCTTGCTTTCTCTTTATCTGTTAATTTTTACAGAACTATTCCATTCAATACATAAGGATATGGCAAATTGGAGAGTCAGGCAATGTGTAGCAATCCTTAACCCAAAATACCTCATCAGTGGGAGATGAAAGGGGTGGGTACCAGTCTCTTTAAACAAAGGAGAAACGTCGAACAGTTTTTCACTCATCCTGACCTATTGCTCTCATCTCAAACGTGAAGGCTGCTGGCATGGGGCTTCCACTGCCCAACTCCTGCCAGCTGCTCTGGGAGAGCTGCCCTGCGAAAAGCCGCAGGGCTGCAGACCCCAGGCGAAACCATGGGCCTAAAGTCACTCCAGAGTCCCAAAAGGGCAGGACAAGTCCATCTCTTCAACATTTTTCCTATGACCACTTCCTACTGCTTTTGGCTTTTTTGATCCCAGTTATAGAAGTTCCATTCTTATCCCACATAATATGGAAGATCTATGGAACTAACTCAAAGCTTGTAGCTTCCTATAGCTGAGGAGGTTCCAGAGGTTAGATACTGCTGCAGCTACACATTCATACTTCCAGGACCCACCATCTGCACCTGCTTTCCCTCAAAGGGTGAAAGTTAATTATGAGCTTTGCTGGAAAAAGGAAGGACAGCTGCAATAGCCCCCAAAAGATCATACCTGCAGCTGAGGCTTTGGGAAGCATTACATTGGTGTTAATCACTCAATCCACTATCAGTCATTATAAATAACTAAAGAACTCCCAAATCATACTATCTGTTGCATCTGTAGCTATAGCACAAGCTGCACGATTGTTTCACTCCCGCATGAGCTCCAGCATTTCTGATTATATTTGTGCTTTGAAAGCACCTTCTGATGAGCAAGCCATACAAGGGGCAGTGAAGCCCCAGGACAAGCAGCATTGTTAGCATGCAGCTCATCCAGAGCTGAGAAGCAGTAGTAGGAAAAGCACTGCGGGCTTATCAGTAAGAAGCCAGAAAAAGCATCGTCCCATCATGCTTGCATGAACTTGCACCATGCTGTGGTGGCAGTGTGGCAAATGAGCCTTGTGGGTCCCATTGCAATACCAGAGATCACAAGTATCAGGAATCCACCATTCCCACCCATGAACTGCCCTCTAAAAAGCAAGCATCACCAAAGGCGAACCAGCTACACCACAGGATGGCCTGGGAGACAGTGACATCTGACAGCTACAAAGAGGAGAAGAATTTGCCCCAAGGCCCTTTTTTTTTGTCCCACCTTAAGAATAATAGGAAAATGGTGAATAAGCCACAGGATTTGAAACGCCACATGAGGGATGAATGCACCCTCTGCAGGAGCCACCACATCAGGGATGAACCCACATCCTACAGCAGCTGCTGTGGGCTGGCCTTGTGCTCTATACGGCTGGTGAGTTGCCCTCTCAAAGCTGTGTGCGCTCTCAGTGCACCTACATACACCCATAGGTACCATGCCAGTGAGCAGAACAGGGAAGCACCTCCTTCCTTAATGGGCAGAAAACCTCTCTGCTATCCGAGATATGGTTGCTATCTTGTACATGAAAGCCAAGAAAGAGCAATGAGCTGCCATTTCTCACTCAAGGAGTGATTTCAGGCAGGGTTCAGCACAACACCAGGCTGCCACAGTGCTTAGACTTTATATTTTCTGGTAGTGCTGCTGAAGGCATCACAGTTACTCGCTCCTGTAACTTTAGGCATGTGCTTATGGTGCTCTGCTTGAAGGTTCAACTTCAAAGATTTATGTCTATTTTTCCCTTTCTTTATGTCTCTATTTCTTATGTTAGATGAAGCACACTCATACAAAGCAACAGCTTCCACCTGCTAACAGACTGCTTTTGCCCTGGTTTGCATGGCATGCACGAGATGAAATAATCACATGGAAAGCATCAAAGAACATATTTATATAAGCAAACAAACGTCCATGATTTTTCTACCTCTAAGAGCCACAGATTGTTCCTTGGGATACTGAGCAGTCATGACAGCTCAGGCTTGAAATAACAAGCTCCGTCTTCATTTTCTTGGGGGATCTCAAGGAAGTAATTCAACACAAACACACAGCTTTTTCCCCTGTGCACTGCAAGTCAATATTATCAAGAATTTGGAAAAGCTGTAAGTGGCCAGCTGAGATAAGGCCTGCAGGCAGAAGCAGGGGAAAAATCCAGCTCCTGCAAATGTGGTTACTCCAGGCTTGCTCTAAGTAGTGTTGTGCACCACTGCCATAAAGTCTCATGCAAAAAGCAGCCTGGCGCTCACCTGTTTATACTGGGTCTGACAGAGGTCTTACCGGATGCTCTAGATGAAGATGCTAGTTCAAGCACTGATACAGGTGTTGCTTAGGAAGGCACAGCTTGCTTGGAAAATACAGGCACAGAATTACTGGCATAAAATAGTGCTGTCCAGTAAATCCCAGCACTTCAGCACAACATGGAAAGGTCCCATAAAACCAAGTAACACACTCCTGTTGAAGGAAGCACAGGCTGCACGTAAAGAATAAGGACTAGTTGGAAAACAAACAAAAACCTTACAGTCCTATTATTGACACTGCCTCTGAGTGCAATGAACTTATTTTCCTCTCTCATATGAATAATGCCTGTTTCCTTGCCTGAGGGTCTTTCATTGGCTCTCATTTTTATATTAAGGAGACCACACTATAAAGAGAACTATACTTTATAACCTCTTAGTCCTCTTTGAAACCACCGTATTTCAGTTATGAATGGCCATAGGTTGAATTACTGCTGCAGGTAAAGATGTATTTATTCTTTCTTCTTCCTGCAATTAGTGATATAAGCACTTCCTGCACTTAGTGATATAAGCACTGTCCCTTAAAGCATGCGGAGAAAACAAAAGAGCTTTCACAAGCTCCACTGCACACAGGAGAAAGGGGTGATACTCTTCTAAACAGACATTAGACATTACACGTTAAAGTGACCAAGAGGCCACAGCTACCATAAAAAAAAAAAAAAAAAAAAAAAAACGCTACTCATTCCTGTTTCCATTATCCTTCAGCTCACAATTCTACTTTTAAGCGTCCCAATGGTCAAAAAGGTTACTCTGACTGTCTTTCCATGCCTCTGTGTTGGGGCTTAGCTGACACTCTCTGAATCTAGGCGTGAAAGGACAGGAACATTTAATTAAAGGTTTCCACTACAGAACAAGAGCTCTCACTTTCTGCAGCCTGAAATAAACCCAAGCTGCAAGCCAGAAGCAAGTGCAACCACAGTGGGGTTTGGGCAGGAAAAGGCTTCACAGGGGGCTAGTACAGAATGGGTGAGGGAAAGGAGGTGGTTCTGTCACCAGAAAAAGTACCTCTGCTCAATTTTTTCCACTCACAGTCAGCCCTACCATGACACCCCCCCAACACTGCACACGAAAACTGACCACTGAATGAGAATATATAAACTCTTTGAAGGGGGCTCAGGTTAATCACTTTCTTCTCAGCCTTAACAGAGAAGCCACCAGCAATGAAACTCCACACCGTGACCATTCTGGTCATCTTCTGGCTTGGGGTCTTCACTGCGAGCACAGTGAGAGGTAAGTTTTCAATCCAAGAGGAAGGCAGCACCTTGCTGTCCCAACCACATTGTGCCAATAGGGTTGGATGAGCTCGGGACTTTCCCTGAACAGAGCTGTTCATAAGGTTTAACTTGGAAGAAATCCACATCGAAGCCACAAGAAATGCGTTTATGGATGCAGGAAATGTATGGGAGATTTCATCTTAGCTCTGTCAATTAGTAGTTGGTTGCTGTCTTAATGGAAGGTGGGTTTCTATGCCTTATGGTAAGAGCACTTTCTGTGCTCCTATAACTGTGGAAATTTAAAAGCATTCATATAGGCAACGATATAATCCCACGGATGCCTTATGGCAATAGCTTCCGTGGGCTAAGGACACCTTAGGAAAATAATTTCCTGAATCAGTTTCATATGTACTATGTTTTCCTTTTCCTAGATGCTCTACTTTATTACGTATTTTTATTGCACATCTTTTTATTTGCCCTTCTCTAACCTTATCGTCCCTCATTCTGCTAATGTTCTCATTTTTAAAAGTTCTTCCAGGGTTGTACTGTGTATTACCTATCTGCTTTTTTCCCCAGACATATTTTAGTAAGTATTTTCGTATAGCTGGGTAAATGATAAAAATTGCAAAGGAAAGCAAATGATTTAGACAATATCTTTTATCTCAATTTCATATAATTTAAGATTTTGTTGGAGACTTTATGAGTACGACCACTCGTGTTTTAAACTGTTCTGAAATGATATTTAGGACCGTCTTTTGAATGAGGATATGTGTAATATGCTAACACATGAATATATAAACACATTTACATACACCCAGATTCATGCAAACTGAACAAAAATCACAGAAAACTTATATACAAGCCATATGTAAACCCACAAAACTAGGCAAAAATGAACACACTGAAAAGGCATCTTCACAAAACCACACCAAAAACCAAACCAAAACCTTCTACACAGTCACCAAAACACATAGTTATACACTGAGGATGTTGACTTAGTGCTAGCAGGAGTAGATTGCACTAGATTTTAGGGTGCTGCCTAGTGCTACAGCTGCTCTTCTCAGCAACAGGTGCCTTGGTGTCACAGTCTGCCAGTTTGTAAAATCATCTTCACAATTTGCCATAAGTGTCACGCAAGTGTGAAACAGCACACAGAAGTTGGATGTAAAGGGGAAAGGATTACAAAAAAAGCTGATAAAAATGGGAAAAAGGAATGCAGAAAAGTAGTGACAGGTGAAGATTTTGTCCCACAGAGCAGTTTGAGTTTGTTCCTGGGCTTAAAGGAGCTTTGTTTATGTTCCAGGGCATGTGCCCTGGGGATAGTTTAGCATGAGAGAATATTTGCTGGGATGCAAAGGATTGTTGGTCTACATCAGAACTCCTTAATGGATATTGTATTTTGGAAACCAATCTAGATGATTCAAATACATATTTCTACTGAATTACAAAAAAAGACATTGAGCCACTTATGACTATTCAGGCAAACTGAATTAGAGCAGTTGTGCCAGTACCTGCACACCGGTCATGCTACAACATTTCCAGGGGTTGATGTGTGTTCTCCTGAGCTATTCCCATTATTTCAGAGACAGAAAAGCTCACAGCTTTTATACTCTGTAAATTGTACCTGTACAGCTCAGACTTTTCTCAAGTCAGTTTCTCTCTCTAGTTTTCAAAACAAAGACTTTAGAAAGAATACACTGCTGTTGTTCCAAAATTTCTGTTTATCTCCCTCATGCCTACTCAAATTTGTCTTTGAAAGGTGGAGGAAGCCAGAAATTAGCAAGCAGTAATACAAAGGGCCTATGTATAGTCCATCTTGCTTAAATAAGCTGCCATTTTTAATCAACACAATTGAGGAGATAGCTGCCCAGAGAATTTTATATGGATTTCCCCCTAATATTAATCATCAGAGCATTTCCCTGGGACGTAGGCAAACATGGCATGGAAGAGAGTACTCATGAGCCCTTTGCTAGCTATAAAATTAGTGTTGTAACAAGAGAATCCAAGCTCTTGGCTTTGTGGCAACTATAAACTCTTGCTTTCAATAGTGACTATTTTTTTCCCTGCTAGTTTTGGGTATCAAGTGTGAATCAGCATAACATCCTGTCCTTCACTTGGAAAGGAGGAATAATACTACTGATCCACTAACAGATGACATTTGAAATCCACCCAGAGAAGGTGACAGTTTAAATGCAACTCCATGTGGACACTTACATGTAGGTGCTACAGATCATGGCATCATGCTAAACATCTCTGCCACTAGCGGAAGCAGCTCAGCCTACTCACTGGCAGCAAAAAGCACTACTGTTGAGGAAACTGGATGATTAGTACAGTAATTAAAATAGGAATGATAGTTTAGAGATATCACAAAAAGACACCCTGAGCTATCTTGGGCAAGTGGTATTTTGGTTGTACATCTGGACAGCACTTATGTTCAAATGGAAACTGGAAGCCTTCTTGGACTTGCAGTTAAGAGGCAATAACAATAGCTAGTTGGGAACATGTTACTGAAGCTCCTTGTCATTTATCTTTTTGCCTTCACTAGGGAGCGCTGGAAGTCAGCCCATGCGCAGATTCACATGTGTAGAACTATCCACACAGAAAGTGGACATCAGGTCGCTTGTCAACTATGAAAGGCAACGTGTCCCAGTAAATGCTGTCATGTGAGTATCTGGCACACTGATCTCCTTCAGAGTCATCTACACAAACACACCATGATCACAGAAGAGCTCGGTGGCAGGAGAAAACACTTCACTGCCCAGCTCACCCCATCAGCCTTCTCATTCAGCATGGGGGAGCTACCAGTGGTGTCCCTCAGTTTCCTCATGAAACAGTCACCAGACTGAGGAGAGTTGAGCCTTAGAGACCCAGGGGATTTGTGCTGCTCCCAAAGCTGGTAGAAGCCTGACTGAACAACCACACTATTCTGACCCAGAAAGTAGGAAGAAATCTCAGCAAGGGTTTGGAGTAGAGCACGACACAAACAGCGAACTGATGGTATTGGTTGCTGTTATTCCAAGTAACAACCAAATACTCAGTCCTGTAAGATATTCTAACCACATTGGTCCTCTCACATGTTCTGCACAGAAACAAAAGCACTAAACCTGAATTTGAAAACCACAGTTTAATGGCTGTCTGTCTTTCTCCCTTCCACAGGTTTATCACTGCAAAAGGCATCAAGATCTGTGTAAGCCCTGATCAGAAATGGGTACAGGCTGCTATGAAGAAAATAGATCAGAAACGTAGCAGAAAAGGCAAATAATTGTGTTCCAGGCAAGCACCTAAGGCCAACAAAAAAGAATGATCATCAGTCCTGCCCATAACAGGGAAGAAAGCCCCAGTATCTGCTTGTAACTCCTATTTATTAACTAGCAATAAAACCTCTGAACAAACATGAACTCATCAAAATCTAGTAATCACTGATTGAATAATGAATGTGGCTACTTCATTTTGCAGCTGAACTGTTACACTGTTATTTTTGACGTGCTTACATAATGATTTTTGTCTACTGAATGTAAACACCTTCTCATAGGTGGTGAATGTCCCTGGCTATCCTGACTAGTCTGGATCTTAAGCCAGAGCAGCAGACTGTTTCACATGCTATGGAAAGATGTATCAACATATAGACCAATGCTGACAGACAGCAGCATGCTCTGCATCGAGTGCTTGGCTTTGAAAAGGTTCTTGTTATTTAATGGTTACTCATAATTAGATAACCTACAAGTAAAAGTAATCCTATGCATCAGGGTATTACCTGATTAGTGCAATACTCAGAAGAAAATCCTGGGCCCTTCTCCCTTCTGCTACTATATATAGTACTGTACTATTAATTCTAACTTTAGTCTCAGTCTACTGTGATGTATAGATGCACTTACTAAGGGATGACCTTGAGCAATTCAGGCTGGCTATGAATGTAACTTTCTTCACTTTTGTACTGTAGAAGACTTAATCTGCCCATGGACTTCTGTGAAGTTATTTCTGTTTCACCTTCAGCTACAGATTTTTTTTTTGTCATTTTATTTTTATTTTTTTCCCCCCTGAATAATCAAGTATAAACTATGTCTGGAAGCAAGAGACTACTTCACAAAATCATAGAGATTCCCTGCCCTAGAAATCTAAATATATTTGATGTAAACACCTATATTTTTAAAATAAGTTCTACTAATATGAGGTTCTGAATATTAATAAAGCTATTACAAACATGAAATATAATAGCACATTTATTGCCTGTGCATAGTGCAAATAGAAACTGTGAGAAAAGACATTAAGATAACAAAGCCCAAATCTGAGCCTTCAGGGTGAACTTAGCTAGAGCTGATGCTTCCCGCAACTCAACAGTTTAAAAGCAGTATGATTCTGGGCTTTCTACATCATACTTTTAGCTACAGAACTCATATTTCAGACAATAAACACTTCTTCAAAAGTTTGAGTACTTAACAGTCAGTCTTCGTGCAACCCTAGAGTGGTCCTCACATTACCAGAAGCAGACACAGAAGGGTTACAGACACCCAGGGAGAAAAGTTCTGGGTTTGGGAAGCTTGATGGGCTCCCAAGAGAAAATACCCTCTCATGACTCATATGCAGGTAGCCTGTACTGCTGCTGAACTGCAGGCTTTTTCACTGCAGGAAAGCTGACACAGGTGACAGAGCACTTCTGAATTACACTGCAGAAGTAAGAGTACATTACTCCACTTGCTCTGGTTAAGTCTACACACAGAATTTATCTCCTGTGACTCCTGTTTTGTCACAGCTCAGTCCCACGGAGGGAAATGCATTTAGTTTGCACTATCCCAGGCAGAATATTTTAAAGCAAGGCCACTTCCACTGCTCGGGTAAGCTAGAGATGGGTAATTCTATGTATTGCAATACAAAATAGAGCCAGGGAAGCCTACAGAGCCTGCATTTCAGGAAGCAATGCTGTCTTACCAAAGTCTTCGATTTCAATTATTTTAGAAAAAAATGTTGCTACAAGCTTGGTAAGAAAACCTTTACAGTTAAAAACATATTAAAGTGGGATATTTCAGGAGTCATGCTCACTGATTCATTCTGAACTGTCTATCTCAATGCCCCAGCGCCTCACACGTTATGGGCAACAAAAGTTCTTCTATTCCCTTTAATAGGTTGCAAAATCAGGTCATCTATAAAAGCATCTCTAAGGTAAACTTTCAAACGAGTAACAGCTTCCACTGATCTAATTCATCCAGGACCAGAACTAAACCCATGCTTTTGGCAAGTATGATTTAAGCGCTCAGCCGTAGCTTATGCTGGAATTCATCTTACTGAAGGAAATGTCAGCTTTTTAATTGGGACTATTCACAACCTGAGGATATATTAATTAAGCATCAGATAGCAATTCATACTTTATATCTGCCCACCCTCATCATAGTTTGTAAAACAACTAGTGATGGTTAGTGTGAATGAATCATCATAATTGCATTTACATCTCACTTGTTATTCCTTGCCATATCTTAGTGCCTTTCTGGGGAATTAATCACTACGGGCAGTCAGAAGTCCTAACAGCTTCTTCTTCAGCCACTGACCCCAGGGACTTCCCTGTCCTTCCCTGACTACTGTTTACCCCAGTCCTTACTGCAGTTCCAGTCACAGGCTCCAGTTTCCAGTTGTGAGCTACTTCTGTCCCTCCTAGCTGCATGATTCTTGAATGCTCATCAGGAAGGCTCCTGGGCAGCCCTTTCCCCTTTCACTCTCTAAATACTTCTAAGAACAAGGAAAATGTGTTTTAACCTCCTCTTCCCCCCTAAAAATGTATACTTTCTTGGCAAGGACTTGATACAGCTGCAGCTGTACTGCTTTCACTGTTTGTTTATATTTCAGGAGCTGCAAACTTGTGTTTGCAATAATAACCAATCTTCCCTGAAACCATTATTACAACATGCACTATCTCAGTCCCCAGTGACTGGCTTGGCTATTCCTTGACTATTTTGCACATGCTCTCTGACTCTCATTTGTCTTTTCCTTTACACTGGAGATTTTCATCCCCCAGTTACATAATTTAACAGATTGCTCAGGATTATGTATGGGAAGAAGAGATGTAAGGACTGGCTACCTGCATTGACACATTTGCACATCAGTTATGCTATTTTGCCAGAATCCGTTACATGACACAAAGTGCAGGCATGTTCAGAGAGAAAATATAAACACTTTCCTTCTCTCATCCCTGTGGAATAACCCAGTAAAACAGGGATTTCATAAAGCTAACCCTTTCATTTGGAACTGCAACTGAACTACACAAATTATTGCAGCTACTGCAAAAGGGACAAACTCAAGTTTTATGGCAAACCCTGGAATGAGTGGGGGTGGATAGTATTACAAATTGCTGATGCCAAAGTAGGGAAAACTTTCCTCTCCAGCCCCTTCTCACCCTCTAGCCTCAACCATGTTAAAATAGCTGAAACTGCTAGTTCAGATTGACAAGAACCTGGGTTTCCATTTTTGTACAATTTTCCTTCGTGTTTCTAAACAGTGAAGGAAGCACTGAAGGGAGGGAAAGAAATAAAGCCCCTCTAATAACTTCACCTTAGTTAGAAATGTGATGTATCAGTTCATAAATTTCCCATCTGGAAAATGACCTGAGCAAACTGTGGGCAAGTTTCCCAGTACCTGAAAAGAGTTGAAACCTTCCAGGGAGTTGGAAAAGCCTTCTTATATAGAGCAATAAACAAAAAGACTCCAAAACAAGAATGGGCCTGCAATTTAAATGAACTTTCTGACCCCGTGCAGCTCATCTGAGACACTTCCAGGGCATGTGCTCTGATTGAATTCCTGGTTTTGTTTCCTCCAAACTGGTCTTTTAAAGAAAACACATGAAAGAGTCACACTGCAGGATCTCTCCTGTAGAGGTTTTGGTTTTTTCCTTCCTGTCTGGCTGTTGCTTAGAATAAGAGATTCTAGACTAAGTTATCAAAGATGATCTTAATACAAAGGAAGGTGGTCCAGTGACAAGACACAAGATAAGGATGTCAAAAATACAAACTCATGTCCTGCTCTGCTGATGACCTTCATTGTATATTTTCATGTAATGGCCTTCTCTTGATTCAAGCTAATTACTGTATACTGTATTATTTCCTGTCTTAAAAGCCCTTAAAAAATGGAGGAAAAAATAACAACTCAGAAGGTATTTAGAAATCACAGAAGCACAATACTTCAAGCAAAAAAACTTGGTCTGCAATTACAGGAATCTATCTGAAATCTCTGCAAAATTGTTTTGCTTTGAAGACACCAAAACTTTTTGCGGCTGCCTTATGGAGCCCCTAGCCAAAGCGTGATCCACAAAGTGGCTTGCTGGATATATCCACCCTATAGGTGAAAGAGCATCCTTTGCTCTTTCCCTCTACTGGCCCAAGGGATTGGTGGTACCAGCTCATGCTCCCTAGAAATCAGGAGGAAGTAGAAAGGTTTTGACAAGTCCCAATCAAGGAGGACCCAGGTAGTACCAAAACCTGGTGGTACCATAAGTGTGGTACCCCTGCAAACCTTCATCTACAGCTAAAGTAGAAAAAGAGCCCTGACTCAACACAGTCTGCTCTGATTGGGGTACTTCAGTTCTAGTCCCATTAACAAAATCAGCTTTCCTTTGACTCATGCTGTCCTTTTAAGTGGTCTGTCAGTCAAAGAGATACCTGAGTGTCATTCTGTGCCTTCATGGAGCTGTTTATGCAGCCTGCAAACCTAGGGAGCATAGGACTGCAGAAGAGCAGCTAAAATTTAACAGCTTAAAATAAAGCTTTTTTCAGAGAACTTCAACCACAGCAAGGTTTGAGCAGGAAAAGCCTTCTCTAATAAGTGACTGACAGGAAAAGAGTGGTTCATGGTGACCAAAGTAAGTATTTTCCACTTATGTACCCTGTACCCACTACTCAGATGCCCTTTTTAGGGAAAACAGGAACCGACCACTGATTATACATGAATTCCATGAAAGGGGGTTTATTGTCAAGGCAGAGATGAAAGCAAAGCTGCCACCAGCAGTGAAACTCCAAACTGAATCTTATGCCTTGGCTTCACCTTTCCACTGTGCACACAGTGAGAGGCAAATCTTCAAGCCAGCAGGAACACCAGAATTCCCAACCATGCTGCACCAGTGCTCTGATGAGTTCAGGATATATTCTTTAGCTAGAGTTGATACATAAAATCAAATCCATAAGAGATCTCAGTGAGGGCAGTTCATAGAATCATAGAATGCTTAAGGGACCTCAGAGGTCATCTAGTCCAACCCTCCTGCTCATGCAGGGTCACCTACAGCACGTGGCACAGGGCTGCGTCCAAGCACAGATCTCCAAAGAAGGAGACTCCACAACCTCCCCAGGCAGCCTGTTTCAGGGCTCTGTCACCCTCACTGTTAAAAAGTGTTTTCTCAAGTTCCTGTGGAACTTTTGGTGCCTCAGCTTGTGGCCGTTTCCTCTATTCCTATCGCTGGCCACCACTGAAAGGACGCTGGCCCCCTTCTCCTCACTGCCTCCCTTGGGGTATTTATAGACACTGATCAGGTCCCCCCTCAGCCTTCTCTTCTCCAGGCTGAACAGGCCCAGCTCCCTCAGCCTT
>JAVCKT010137731.1:0-18319 GCA_032273925.1 Rhynchotus rufescens
ACAGACACACAGAAACACCCCACGGACATACACACGGACACACACAGAAACACCCCACGGCTCACACACGGACACACACAAACACCCCACGGCTCGCACACAGACACACACAAAACAGCGACAGCCAAGCACTGACCTTGGGTTTTTTTCTTTTTTTGTATTTTTAAACACGCGTTTTTGACCCCACATTCCAGCCCCCGCAGACGGCTTCCACACGGAGCCCCCACTCCGCGTCACCGAGGGCCACCCAGCGCTTGGGAGTGAATCCGCTCCGCGGCCGCTCACGTACATCCCGCACACGCTCACGGGCAAGGCGGCATTTTACCATTTTACCAGGTTCTTACTAGAAAACGCAGGCCCTGCAACTCGACCGCCGAGGGAGGGCAGCAAGGCGCACAGCACAGTGTGGGGCACCGCGGGCGGCAGCGCTGCCACACTCGTCCTGCGCACGAGCAGCCCCGCCGACGCTCAGGGTACACACCGTTACTGTACACGGGAACAGCTATCTACATTATATACACACAGTACCAACGTATACAGGACCGACTGTACAGAGCGTAACTATATACCGAGTACCAACACAACCCAGGTGTCCAAACGAGCTCTAGCAACGCTGAGCGGACGCGGCGCTGCACAGGGCTCCGAGGCGGCTTCGTGTCGCCGCTCCTCCGGCCGCGCCGTCCTTCCTCCCGCAAGTCACTTCCTCCTGCGGCCGTGGCTCTTGAGCTCCTCCAGCTCCTTCTCCATCAGGTGGGACTCGGCTGTGGTCTCGGAGAGCTGCAGGTAGAGGAACAACACGAAGAAGCTGCCGGCCCAGGCTCCACCTCGCGCTGTGTTTGTGGGGCTAACGTCAGCTCGGCGAGGCCGCGAGCGTCCAGCACCTCCCCGTCCCTGCCCCGAGCACCGGGAACGTCCCGGGCAGCTGCTGTCCCTCCAAACAAGCACCTGCCTCATTGCAGGAGAAGCTAAGGAGCCGCCTGTGTCTCACAAGCTCTCTCAGCGACACTCGGGATTTCACAGTGCTCTTTTCCCGGAGATGTCGCTGAGGTTTTATGGCCACAACCCAGCACCCCTGGGAGCATTTGCTCACGTTTTGGTGAGAGGGAAACTGGAATTTCACACCTCACTGAGACAGCCTCGAGAGAAACAAGAAAGCATCTTTCCAATTTCGAAACACAGGATAAAGGAAGGAAAATGATAACGGGATAAATATTTGTTCAGATTGACACAAAAGTTAACCCACTTAACAAGTAACTGAGCAAAGATTCTCAGTTAGCTTCCAGACCTTAGGTGTGAAAAGTGTGATCTCTGGGTAGGGTTGAATTTCAATTTATACAGGGCCTGGGGGCTCTCTCCCCTGAAGGTTTACAGACACATGAAAGCCCACTTGTCATGCCAAAAGGAGGGTCCCGGAGCCTTAATGTGGCCACAAAAGGCGACTGTGACCTGGCTTCCCAAGCGACAGGAAGGCAGCCCCATACTCCGTGCAGAAAGAGGACACACACTTGCTGAGGCTCCCGCCTAATCCTGCTCCAGTCTCCACTGAAGTCAAGCTCTTCTGCCAGGGGAACCTTCCCCCTCTCAGGGGGAAGCAGAAGAGATCAGACTTCACTCTCACAGTCACTTTATCATTAAAATCCTCTTGCACAGTAGCATAAAGCAGAGTGCAGAGCACACCCTGCAATGAGAACTGCAGCCTTTGGTGGTCCCAGAGCTCGTGGCTCGGGCAGTTCCACTGCCGTGGGCAGGCAGCGGCTCAGAGACTCACCATGTCCAGCAGAATATCCACTTTGAGTCGAAGCAGGTTGTTTTCTTCTTCCAGCTGCTGGTTTCGTTTGCGCAAGCGCTGCATTTCCCTGCGATCCCCAGTGAAGCTTCCTGACTCTAGAGGAGACAGAGAGATCAAAATTAGGATTATCAGTCACACAAAACGATTTTGGATCAAAGCAAGAAGAGTTTCATCCTACCTGCCACCCACTGGCCATTTTCAAACTTCAGGCTCTGTCCAGCAAGGTTCATGGTGGGGATGCCATACTCCAGGCCCAGCTCAACCTCACGGGTTGATCTATCCAGCTGCAGGGAGAAGACCCAACTCTGATTTTTACAGAAATGCCAAGCTTTATCTCTTATCCTCTCTTAATACCTTACAGTGACTGCATTTTGATGGAAACTGCTAGTGTGACCAGCCCAGAAGCCTGAAATCCTACCTCGTGTAGCCACGTGCTGCTACAGTAGAGGGGCCTCTCTGTAGCCTCTCACTATCAGGCTCCAATCTCCTCTCACACAAACATACACTCCACCTTGTGCAAAGAAGCTTCATCTCTACACCAAATCCTTACTGCCTCGGGACTGAAAGTGGAACATGTTCATTCCTTACGGTCACCACAGAATCCCGAAAATTCCTAAGGTGTTACAGAAGAGGTGAGGCCTGGAGGGACCTCTGCAGACCGCACAGTCCGCCCCTGTACTGAAGCAGGGTTAGGCTGCCCACAAGGGCGTCCTGTCAGGCTCTGAACGTCTTAACAGATGGAGACTCCAAAATCTCTTTGGGTAAATGGTTCTAGTTCATCTGGTTCTAGTTTTCAGCCACCCTCACAATAAAAAATAAAAAGTGTTTTCTGATGTTCCACTTGAATTTCCCGTGTTTCAGTTTGTACCCATTGCTTCTCATCCTGTCACTGGGCACCACAGAGAAGAGCCGGGTTCTGTCTTCCTTACACACTCCAATCAGATATTTATATACACAGATGACATCTCCAGAGCTTTCTCCTCACCCGTGCTTAGCAGAAAGGAGGATCACCTCCCTTGACCTGCTGGAGATGCTCCCCACGGATCTGGGTTAGAATCACTAGTTACCAGCTTCTGGGGAAGCCACTCTGGACTGCGGTGGCTGATAGATGCTACCCTGGCACGTGCCATATCTATCTTGGCATCTGGTCACCAGCCATCAGAAACGGATCCTGTGCCACGGGAGGAAAGGGACACGGGTGGGAGCAACCAAGGTGAGAGTGCCTTACGACAATTTTAACACACAAATTCTTAGCACAAACCACCTACTCCTGGTTAATGAGTACGTAATAGGGCTGCAAGCTGTGGGCTCCAGAACTTACCAAGTGCAAGTTGGAGAGGGAAGCTGACTTTCTGGGAGGCGTTTTCTTCGGGCTAAAAGTGTTCCCAAAGAGAGGCATCGTGTCCCACTGCCTGAGCGCCCGTGGCGCTTCCGACGGCTTTGCTCTGTTTTCCAAACACAAAGGAAAAAGTGAGGATCAGGAACGTTAGGGCTCAGAGGGAAATGTAACCCGCAATTACCTATAGAATTGCCAGGATTGCATGATTCTGGCATTTATAGCTTTTAAGCACTACTTCTCCTTTAAAACACCACGTCTTTCAAAACTGTCGGGCAACACCTATTTTTAAAGTCACTCCTTCAAGAGAAACAGACAGACTCTTTCAGGAGGCGCAACGCAGGCCGCGGCTCCCTCCGCTCCAGCTGTAGCTAAGACGCCATCGCCCCAGCAGAGGCTCCTCTCCGTCGAAAGTTTCCTCAAGCTAAAAACGGCTTTGAATTTTGTGAGCGCTTTATTAAATATACACACATATGTAACACAAACTGGTGCAATTCTGTTGCTTTACAGCCTTTTTCTCCCGCTGGAGGCGAGCCCGGCGCCGCCATGACGGGGCCGCGCCCCTCCCGCCTCGCACCCGCCGCGCCACGTGACCGCGCCCGCCGCGCGGGGAGGCGGGAAAGGCGCTGACGTCACCCCTCCGCTGACGTCACCCCCTCCCCTGACGTCACGCCTCGCGCTAACTCCCCCCGCCCCTCCGCGCGCCCCTCACCTGCGCACGACGCGGCTGCGCCCCCTCTCTCGCCCCCCCCACCGCCTCTGCGCAGGCGCACTCCTCCCCTCCCCTGCCCGCTCCCCCACCCGCTCCGAACGGCCCGCGCGGTCCGCGCGCGGGCGGTGGGGGAGCACGGGACGTACCACCCGGGAGGGAGGGGGGGCGCTGGAGGTCTCGCCCTGGGAAAAGGCGCTGGGGAGCACGGTGGGAGTTATCCCACCTCGCGGCAACCACGGCACACGTCTCTCAAAGCTCCCCTCCGCATCCTACCCGCGGAACAAGCGGGAGCAGCGAGGGAAGAGCGTGCCCGGACACCCCTCCCTCCCCCCCTGCCCCGCGTGGTCGCGCCAGCCGCGAGCGCGGGGGCGGCCGAGCCGGACTGTTCCATGGCGCTCCCCTTGGCGAGGGGAGGGGGGGAGCGTCCCGCGCCGCGGCAGCCCCCGCGCTTACCGCCCGCGTGGGCTCGGCCGCCGCGCGCCGCGGAGCCGTTGGCGGCCGTTGCGTTGCCGTGGTGACGGCGGGGCGCGCTCCTCCTCCTCCCCCCCGCCCCGCCCCGCCCCGCGCCGCGCCGCCCGTGACGGGGATGGAGGCCTCGGAGGGCGACGTGCAGGAGCCGCCGCCGCCGCCGCTGCTGTGGGAGGCGGCGGAGGCCGCGCCGGAGGGCGCCGAGGAGGGCCCGGCCGGTATCCTTAGCGGAGGGAATCCTGTTTGGGAACGTGGGAGACGGCATGGGGAGGTGCAGGGTGCCTGCGGTTCTGGACTCCAGGCGCTTGTTTCCCCTCTGCTTTCCCCCAAAACAGCCTGCGTGTCCCGGGATGCGGGCTGCAGGGCTTCCCTGCTCGGCAGCAGCGGCAGGGCCAGCTTTGCTTGGTTGTTTTATCTCCTTTTTATTAATGAGATAGCGGGCTAGTGACCTGCCTGAAAGGCAAACAATAAGGAAAGCAAAAGGAGGGAGAGGGAATAAACAGAAGTGCCAGGAAGGAGAGGAGAAAATGTGACAGGAGGGTCTCCAGCCTTTCCATCGCGTTTACACGTTTATTCATATTTCACAACCGTGTTCCTTAACGGTGTTCTCATCCTCAGACTGCTCCATTGGCACTCTGGCGGAAGTGAACCAGAAAATTGTTCACTCAGAACAAGAATTTGAAAGCTACCACAATGACAATATGGTGACTGCAGACAAGAAAATCTCCAGTGCTAGAGTGTATTCCAGTGGTCCAGATAACAGTATAAATCTTCCTGGACATGTGCTTTAAAAACAGTGGCCCAACATACTAGCATATATGCGCTTCTAGCCCTGTGTGTTAAAATCTGTGCACTGGAAATTCATCATCTTTATATGAGAGGAGGTTACAGCAAAAGCCTTAAAACTAGAGCAAAAGCTCTCAGCTCTAAGTAGAGGTTTTGTGGCTTTCGTGAAGCTTTATATGCATATGTGTGGGTATATATTGCATAGGAGGATAAAAAGATCAATAGCCAGAAATAAAGTGAGAGCAAGAATCCTGGAAGGAAGATTGGGACAACATAGACTCATGGTTTTGAACTGAAAAAAAAATGTAGCCAATATAAGTGCTTTTGATAGTCATAGACCACACATGACAGAGGAACTGAGCTCTTAATGCTCTTTTTTTTTTTTTTGTTTATTTTTTTTTGTTTTTTTTTTGTTTCCTTACTGTTGTCAAAGGCAATGAAACATCTTGAGTTTTCAAAGAGGTACTCAGAGAGGAAGAGCTCCAGACAAGAGGAGTCACTCCCTGGGACACCCAAAGACAAAGGCACATATATTTCCTGTGTAGATACTTCAAGGGTTTGTTACGGAGAAAAGGAATGGACATTAAGGAGCTCTGGTCAGGACATACGCTGCCATGTATTCAGGGATCTTAATGTTCATCTTCCTAGTGGACTCCTCTTTAGTTTCTGCTGCCTACTTCCAAACTGGAATAAGCCAACAGCATCTCTGTGTTGAGCATAGTTGTGCGTGAGAGTTCGGTTTGCAGGAAAAAGGTTAAGGGCTGCAATACATTACAAACTGTCCCATTTATTAAGGGTCTTACAGTGAATCTGTGACAAAGCCAGAGGCGCAACTTGGTTGCTTGGCATGTATCATGCAAAAAACATCTTTGTTCTGTGTGTTGCTGGGAACATAATTATCCCAGTTAGTATTGGAATACTTCCTGTTTATCATAATCTTGATGTGCTCATATTTTTTTTTCCTAGAGATAATTTGAGTGGGGAAAAAAAGCTGCTTACAACAGTATGAAATCTCAAAATCTAGTGACATATCCAACATAAGTTGACACCTATCATAAATATTCAAATACTGTAAACAAGTTGTGTGTTAAAGTACCACCTTAGCAAAGGTCCTTCCTATTTGTTTGTGTGTTTTGTTTGTTTTTGTTTGTTTGTTTTAATAGTAAGAAACTGGGGTGTTCAGTGTTCCACTCACTTTCCCTTAAATACTCCCCAGTATGTTTCAGAATAGGTACATGGCACAGCAGAGACTATGCCTTATGCCTTATGATTGATCTGAATTTGCTCTCCAATATGCCCTGCTGTGGCCTCAGTATTATCAGGCTTTTCTTTTCTCTGCAGATCAAGGCAGAAGGAAGACACGTAGCTTCATGCAGAAGTGCAGCCACGCTTTGCAGGGCTCAGATGTTGACGTGCTGGCTCAGGTCAGGTTCACTTCAGAAGTGATTAACCCATTTTCAAGAGACAGAATCCTTCCCCCTCCTTCTGTCCATGATGCATTTCTTGGGAGAAAAACAAAATCTAAGTCCTTGTTTTTTTTCTAGGAGATCTTTTAGAGGCAACTGAGGCCTAAACTTTGTTGTTGAAGAGAGTTTTGTAAGGTTTAAGAATGATAACCTGTATCAGCTCACTGACTGTCAAGTGATCTACTTATTAACAGTCTGATAAGATGTGATAGGTGACTAATGCATCTGTTTCCTCCCATATGCATCCTAGAGATTAAAAATACTTTATACTCTTTAAAATGACATTTTATGTTAATTTTACTGTCACTTATTTTTTAAGTCTCATCAGAGTCTTGTGGGACATAGAAGAAAAAACAGATTATGTATTATCAAAACTTGTTAGAAACTTCCTTGCTGTGTCCTTTCTTTCCCATCCCACCCCCAAAATGCCAGAGTACTTCAGAACAGGGCACAGTGGAAACGTACCAATATCCTGGATACAATAAGTATAAACTGACACCACTGCCAAATGGGGTATTGCTCACAGATGTCGTGGAGAAAACACTGCGTGCCCAGAGAAAGTCCTCCAGTGGAAAGGTATATTTATGACTTGGACAAAGCCAGGTAGCCTGGTAAAAAAAAGTTTTAAAAAAAGGCCTTTTTATTTATTTGTTTATTTATTGCCAGACTTTATTTCCTACAAGAACCCTGCGGAATTTTCTTACTTCACCACTCTCCCGGGCCATTCTGGTGGATAGCTTTTGGTGGCTCTTTCTCCACTTCTATCAGGTGAGGTATCAAGACAAGTTGCTCGTTGCTATTTCTAGCATTGCTTCCCAGTATATTGCATTATTTTCTCGCCATGGGACAGTTTGGCTTGTGATGCTACATGATATTGAAGCATTATGGGCAACATTGTGCGTGTAGCACATGGCACTGTGGACATTTTGTAATAGATTAAAGCTGCTTTTGGCAGCTTGCAGCTCTTTAGGCTTTTTCTGTCCAAGAGCAATCCAGAATCTATAGGTTAGAGGACCTCAGAGTTGCTTTTAAATCTATAGTGTATTTCAGTTGGTTTGCTTTTTCATATATATTGTAAGATTATTATGTTCTAATAATAACAGAAATCCCAGTGACTAGAAAAATCAGTAGACCTACTCTAGGCTTACTCTGATGTCAGAGAATGTTTATTTTTGATTTCTGCTGCTTAAAATTTGTTACATTTACTGATGGGCTAAACTAAACCAAGTTTAAAAACTAAAAAATGATTTTTTTTTTGTTTTGTTTTTTGCATAGTGAAATTACTTCCACACCCAATTAATTTCTTTCATTTGAGATATTCCTGTCTCCTTGCTGCTTCGTGCTCTGGAGCCAGTTAAGCCCCTTCTGATAAAGAAACTCCTCTTTTTCTTCAATTATCCCTCCTTTTCATGACAGCCCAACCCAGCGATAGAGGAACAGCTGTTTGATCGTATTGCAAGGAGTTACGCTCTGCTCCTGCTTAACTGTCACCAATTCCACCACCAGGAGGCCTTCATTGAGGTGAAGATAGATAGAGAAAACAAAAGACTCTTATTTCAAACAGTGAAATGAGATGGAGAAATCCATTGCCACAGCAGTAATCTAAAACTAATACTATAAGTTGATTTTTGCAAGAATTCTGGTATCCACCTCTCAGCTGGACCGTTAACTTTTGTGCATATTGGAACATCATGAGTGGTAGCCCTGCAGTTTGAATCTAGTGATAGCCAGGGAAGTTCATGCCTTTGTGCTTTGAATAACAAACCTTCTAATAAAATAATATGGTGGGAAAACACTGTTTTCATTTCTAGTTGCTGCCCTCTGCTCTCTCTGTCATCCAAGAACTGTACCTCAACCTACTCTTTTACTCAGTTATATACATATTCCCTGGGTCTTTTGTTTGTTTTGTTTTTCCTCCAAAGTCTTTGCCTCAGAGCAGGTTTTTATTGTCTCCTAAAAACTCTGAATATCTATACTAACAGCCCAATTCTTCTCTTTCTTTATGCTAACCTGATTTTCTGTAAAGAAAGAAGAAAGGGAGTTTTTTTTTTTTTTTAATATTGTACCTTTTTTTTTTTAATTATGGGGCCTGCATCAATTGAAACTTTAGGTATCCCTTAATCCAAAATGAAGAATATAAAAACTTTCAGATTCCATAGGCAGTAAAAGTTTTTCTGAACTAGAAAACTGGGGCATTGATAACTGTGCCAATACTCAAACCAAGTATTCAAAGCAGCAGCCATCCCTTTGGCTGAAATGCAGACTTTGTCATTCAAGATCTGTTCTAAGAACAGCTCTCAGCTGAAATGTCTATGGGGTTGTGATTTTTCTTTGCTTAACTCCTAGGCTTTCCCTTCATTGCTGAGTCAAGCCTTGTACGTTTGCTTCTGCTCTGGTTTCCCAAGATCACATTTCAATACTGATGAGTTCAAGACACAGCTCTGTAATATAATTTCAGAGTGGATGGCAGGTGAGAGAGGCTTTTGTTTCTGTCCAAAAGTGCAGCCCATGCAAGCATAGTCTCCAAATTGTGTTATTCCTTGTTTTTTAAACTACCCTTCTGCCCAGAATTCAGACATTCTTTTCAGACATTTACATTTATTTACATGACCGTTTCTTACATGTGCTAGCACGTAAAACAATAGACTGTAACCCCTGATGGATCCCCTGAGCTAAACAGCAGAAGAATTGGGTAAGATGTGCTCTGTATACAGCGTATGTGCTCCTGAAGAGGGGTCTGAATCACCCTGTTGCTGTCCCCACCACAGTGCCCACCTGGATGGGTCCCACTCCCTACTACCTACCTGCTTCTGCATCTTTGATTTCCTTCTTCTCATTGCCTCTCTCTTGCTATCACAGTCCTTGCCTGTTTCTCTTTTGTGAATGACTTAAGATCTCCTTTTCAGAAAACTATGAAATATTAAACTTCTAGTCTATAGTTCCTAATTAGTAGATTCAAGGAGACTATACTACTGTAAACCTCTTTCTTATCTTCTGCTCTGTCCTTCCATAGCTGGCAACTGTTGGAGAAAAGATGTAGCAGGCCTTTGGCCCGAGCTACTCTGAGATTTATAAATGGAGCAAGCAGGGTCTAGCTTTTAAATCTACTTCTAAACTTATTTATGGAGTGTCTTAGAGGAATATCAACTGTGTTTGCTCTGTACACACAAACGATGCAGCATCACGTGGAATAATGTGAAGCTTAGTGTGTATAGTGCACACTGATGATGTAAGAAAAATACTATTTTTTTTCCTCTTTCTTGTTCATTTGTTGTTTCTTCTTTCTGTCCTCTCAGGCACACTACCAGTCCCGCAAAGCTACAGTAATTGGGACTACTCCCAGTTAGAACCAGAGAGATTCAAGATGAGCAATCTGGAGTCACCAAAAGGGAAGCATGGGAATAGTAAGGACACTGATGAAAACAGTTCTCCATAATTATTTCTGAGCTAAATAGGGCTTTAGTATCCAAAACAGGCCTCCACTTTTCTTCCCAGGATGTCCTGGGGAGAAATCCACAGATCTTATTCCATGTTGGTACTCTGTGTCGGGAAGGTGTGTCTGCAGGCTGCCTTTTATGAAAAGCAGGATCAGGAATATGATGAGTTGCATGATGTGGTGTCTGCAATAACATGGAAGTGAACTGTGTGCTTCCTAAAGTCATTCCCAGTCCTGGGTGTCTCACGTAAGCATGTGTGCAAATGAGGTGGCTTTTCAGGAATGACGAGGATAAAAGCTAGGAATGACTAGGGTAAAAGCTGTTCAAGGATATGCAGGAGATTGAGAGTCTGTTTCTATGAGACCTGCAAAGGCCAGGTTCTGTAGCAGCAACCGTGCTGAATGTATGTTTTATTTACTGTTTTTTTTGCTGTTTTAAAGCTGCATGGTTTTTAGGGGTAGTGAGGGATGCAAATCTAAGTAGCTTATTCCACTCACTGAGAGCCTCAGGGACCACACAGAAGTGGTTTTAGTAGTTTTCAGCTTCTGTCACACAAGTAGCTGTATAGTGGTGTTGCATTTAAAGGGGGCAAGGCAGGATCTTCACTGATTCATAGGAAAAAGAGATAACCTTGAAAATATAGGTTATGAATAAAGCATCCAAAATCAAGACGCCCAAGAAAAATGAGCCTTGTAAGGGAGCTGTCTCTACATAAAGTTCCAAGTCCTAGATTCAAAACTGATGAACTGTTTTTCATGTTTTTCATTTTCTCTGCTTTCCCCAGATTTCTTCAAAGCCAGCAGCAGTCCAGAGAAGACTAACAGGCACAGGCTACCTCAATGGAAGGTAAAAAGTGTGTTCACAAAGATGAACAACCAGCAAGCAGACATATCACAGAAGCCAAGGCTTTAACTGGACGTAGCCATTTCTGATCTCATCTTTTCTCTTGTTCCTTCTACTGACCAGATTTTTGTTTTCATCAATTTATCTGTCACATGACATGAAAAGAGACTTTTTCACCATTAGGAAGGCATTCCTTAAAATTCATTAACAGTTTCCTCATTTTTCAAGTTTTATCTTATTAAATTCAGTTGTCTATAAATGTACTCTCCAAACAAAGACAAAGCAGATAGCTCCTTCAGAAAAGAAGCATGGCAAGAAAAGGCAAAACTGTATTGAACTCTGACATATGCACCAAGTGCGTATTGTGAAAAATTTCATGTTTATAACATTAATGGGAAAGGAAGGAGTGCCATATTTAGAAATTGGTTTCCAGTGCACAAAACTACATGATTTAATTTATTTTGGAAGTAAAGGCAGATAAAATTCTGAGTCTCTGAAGGCTTAAATTATGTTAAATCAAAAGAAATCTAAATTGTTTTCATAGGTTGCATGAAAACAATTTTTTTCCCTAAATCATTAATTTTCTGCTGAAGTAACACACTACTTCTATTTCCAGTTTAAACAACTCTTAGACTCATAGTGATAACTTGCTATCAGGGATTGTAGTGGTATGTCAAGCCTTGTGCAGAACATGGGAAAACATTCCACCTAAATTGAGTCAGGTGAGCCCATTTTCCACAGGCTCAAAAAAAAAAAAAAAAAAGCACGGTCTAGTCAGTAAACAATGGGGAGTGCAGTTTGCAAAACAAGTCTCCTAATTTCATAGTTAGTCACCTCTCAAGTAGTTATGCTTTCAGAATAATCCCCAGTAAGTGCTCGTTTTGCAGGCCATGGGAACTGCACTGCAGCTGCTTTAGATGGGGCTTTAATTATGAGCCTTTCAGTGAACTGCTGTTTTGAATTCTTGAGGTATGACTGACCTGGATGATAGGCTAATGCAAAAGCATTGCTGTTGTTTTGGATCCAAAATACAAAATATCTTACAGCATCTAATAGAAGTTCATTGTTCTTCATCGGGTGTTTTGTGAGTGTTTTAGGAGGAAGGGAAAAGATAGTTGTTTCTCATGCAAACAATTGAAAAGTTCTAAGCATAGAGAGCAGTTAAAGGTAAAAAGAGAAGAGTAAGAAGTATATGTGAACAAACAGAAAGAAAGTATGAACTGTGAAAGGAATAGGAATGGTAAATATAAAGAGAGACTAGATTTAATGGGAGTCTAGGAACACTGAACCTGATGCAGAAACCAGTGAGGATAGTCAAAGGTGCTACTGATACAGCCAATCATTCTGCAGAAATGCTTTGAGAATAAATTGGATCACATTGTTCTTAAACTGGCTTTTGATTTTTCCTGTGCTGTACATTGAAGTGGGAAAGGGTGATCAGTACAAAGATTTTGTTAAATTCTACATGCTTGGAGTATAAGTTGGCAATAAAGCAAGTCTTTCTCTGTAAAATCTGAAATTAGGGACCCTGAATTCTAGTCCCTGAAATATTCAGGGACTTTTTTTTTTTTTTGGTTTTCCAAAGATCTGCATATTGGAAGTGGAAATGTCTTTATGTTGTGCTTTGTTCATTTTACTGAAGCAATTTCTGGAGTTGATTTATCTTGAGAGATGCAAAATCCTATCTTGCTTCAGCTAGAGACGGCTGACTGCAGCAATGGCTGAGCATTTTATGGAACAGTTTAGTCACTTACTTTTTGCTAGTTAAAGACATTGTCCTGGCATCATAGCTATTTTCCTAACCTATAATTACCTTCTACCACCCTGAAATTTCTTCTACAATTGCAGCTGGATGTTTTTATTCCTTTTCCTGTGACTGCACTGTGGTTTTCCTAGCACTAGTGCTTCCATATTTTACCCAGGAACAGTAATGTTTCACTTATGGATTAACTAGATTTTTTCTTTTTTCAAAGATGTACATGAAAATTGAGGTATTGATCCAACCAACATGGCAAATGACTCAAACACTTTTCCTGTTTTTCTTTTTTTGCTTGAAGGAACTAAAACATGGACAGGCTTCTAGCAAGTACCAACCCCATCAGACAAGCAAAGACATCAAGTCCAAACAAATGAAAGTTAAAGCAGTGACTTTTCCAGGTATGTGACTGGGAAGAAATGTAAAGTGTTATTTACTTTACTAAGACTTTGGAGGCTTGTTGTTCCACAGCTCTTTTCCATACAATAACATGCACTCCATGCAAAGCAGGAAGGTGTGTGTGCATATATATGGGTATATGTTTGTTGATCCCAGGTAGCTGGAATCCATCACAGCTGCTTGTATGATGTGTATCGTGTGTGTATGTATAATTAGTGTAAATACTTCCTTACATATTGGATTCACTGACATGCTAAATTGAGGTCACCATATTCCTACTGCTTGTTCCTTATTACAGACTTGCAGACCCAAGATGCAAAGCTTGGAAAGGATCAGATGGAAAGTTGGAAGGAGACTCAACATATGCTGAAAACCATGAGATTAAAAGCAGCACCTCATTCTAGAGAGGTGTGTAGTGTTTGAAGAAAGAATGGGACAGGTTGCCCTAGGCTGAGTGACGTTTTCTGTCTTCTGCAGACAATAGCTGGTCTTGCTATTATCTACATATTTCCTGCAATATAGAAAAAAAAAATCTAAAGGGCAGTTGCTGGTATAGGAGCAGTCTGGTTTTGGGCTGCTTAGTGTTGTTCTCTGTCCCTAAACCAGTAAGACCCTTCTCCTGTGCCCTGTTGAAACCTTCATCTTCCAAAGACTGGGTGAGAGGACTTGGCTCTTTTCTCTGGAGTGGGTCCTACAACAGACTGTAAATAACCTCCATTGTATTCAAATTATTGACAAATAATGCTTCCAAATTCCAGCGCTTTGTGTAAATTTCTATTTTTATACCGAGGACAGTTTTGAAGTCCTTAGCTGTGTGTGCTTTTCAACTTAACATTTGCTTTTTAGAGACTTTAATACAGTGTTGGTGACAAACGCGATACTGCATGCTTACTTATACTGTGCCAGGAATTTCCTTTCTTCTTCTGTCTAATATGTAAACTGAAGCAGCTCCAAAAAAACCCTCTCAGACTCCAGAGATGATTTGCAGATGCTTTTACTTTGGCTAGAGAGAGTGTCTTCAAGCTGTCTTGGTCATTCCTTACAGAGGTGGCTGTTAACGCTCATCAGCTGCATTAGCCCCGTGACAGCTGGGGTGGGGAACAGTGGCTTTTTAGCTAATAACATCTCCTGACTGCAACGATAATACCAGATATTATTTTGAAATCCAAGAGTTAACTATAGTGTGCCACGTGCTGTCCTACCTGTCACATATCCATTTCCCTAGGAAAAGGGATCATGTGTGCAATTTGGTTTTAGAATCCCCGAGCAATTCCTCCTTTGCATTGCCTGGCCATTAAAGCAGCAAGTGCTGCCTTAATGACCCCATTAAGTGGGAAAAGAATAATAAACACAGACTACAGCCAACATAGGAAGAAAAACATGCAGTGGATACTGGGGCTTATACAGAGTTCAGGGGGAGTTGTGTACCTCCCACTGAGGTTGAGTTTCCTCCCACAGTTGAGTTTCAGAGACAGATGAGTATCATTTATAATCACCAATTGAGTAAAAGCACCAGGAGGAGAGCTGATAAATTTTCTTCAGATACAGAGGGAATTATGGAGAAAGATGCAATTGCAAGGCTGATAAAGACACCATGATAATCCAAGGAAAGTGAAACAGAGACTCAAACATAATCAGGTTAATAAATCACCGAATTTTAAAAATGCAAGAATGAAGAAAATTATTAGCTGGACCATTATTGTAAAGTAAGGCTCTAGGGATAGCAAACCTGAAGGAAGAATTATTTTAAAGCTGACTGCAGCTCTTTCAAGAGCTCAAAATAATTGTGTGATGATGCTGTCAATGCCTATCTGAGTTTTGGGAAATGAAATCACTTGTGATCTCTTTTGGCCACTAGCCTGGCAAACACATAGAATACAAAGGGAGCAAGATTGTTTTTTTTTCTGAGGTTTGCACACAAACTCGCTTACAGTAGCAGCAGGCAAAGCCAAGAGTGGAAAACTGGCCGAGGGAGGGGACTAGTTCTGAAGCACCGCTGGTTTAAAACAAAAGCTGCTACCAACTAAGAGGCAGTGACAGAAAACTTTGAATTTTCCAAAGCCACAAGATATGTGGAGACACTTTCAAAATAATTACTTTTACAAGTAGAGGTTCTTTAATTTTTTGTTTGTTTGTTTTAACAAATGTCTATCGGACCCATGCTGAACCTCTTCCAAGTTTGATTTTTTTTTCTTGTAAAATGCTGTTCTTGCATGTGACATGAACTGTGGTGTAACCTGGAAAATTAAAATGACTCTACTGCCTGTACTTTAAAAACATGCTTGTTTCCGAAGCGTTCCAATGAAAATGCTGGGCTGAGTACAAAACACAGCACTGTACTTCATGTCATTATTCAGTCTACTGGACAACACAGCGCTCAGCTTCTGTGAGCTGGAATGTATTTGAGAAAAACATACTCCATTAATTATAACTTTTTAAACTCGTAACACTGAATGCCATTTATATATATATTCTGGTTGTAAAACTGCTTTGTTTTATTTTAGATTGTATTTCAGCTCCATTGTGTGATTAAATTAGAGGAGCATTGTCTTTTGTTTTTGCAATGACAGTTAAGAAAATACATTCAGTATGGCCAGCTTGTTTGTATTAGCAATCAGCATTTCTTTGGTGTGAAGAATGCACACACAGTACTGTGGTTTGCAGCACGGTAAATGCATCTATCAGGCAGTTTTCTTGTTTTAGCTCCATTTTGGTGAGTATTGTGTTTAATTTTTTTTTCTTTTCAGGTCTCTCCTAAAACAAGACTTTAACCAGGTCTGAGGATGAGCTTTAATTCAAATGCAGGCTTGTTAATTGCTGTAATTGCTTTAGCTACAGCCAGGATATATGCTTAATCCCTGACTGTCTGTCCTTGGTTTACTTTGAGCTGAGAGTGCCCTTGTGCTTGTTCTAGCTTGTCAGCTACCAGTGAAATCCAGAAGAGGGTATTTCAGCCTCTAGTTAATGAAGCACGTTGTTACGCTTAAAATCCTATTTATGGGCAAAGAGGAAGCACAACTCATGTGCAAGTAAAGCCAAGAACTTAGCTGTTTTGTCCAGCTTCAGCTCAGCATTTCTGCGGCTGAGCTGTTTATGCCAGGGGGTCTCCAGCGCCAGGCGCGTGTCCTGCTCACGTACCTGTGCTCCTAGACACTGCATCCTGTGTGTCAGCTTCTCAAGGCCTCTGCTACAGTGCCAGACCTGTAATGCTCTTGTGCTGCATCACTGACTTATTGTGTTCTTTGCCCTTTTAAAACTAGAAGTTAGGTCAAAGTGTAGTGCCTATTTTTTTTAAAAATGTATTATGGAGTGAATGATGGAAAGCAAGGGAATTGCAAGGATAGTTATGCACTGAAACAATTCTTTCTCAGAGACCTCTGGTAAAAGATCTAGTCTCCCCAGGCAAACAAACATCCTTCAGGTTTAGTTGATTTCTAGTTTGAACTAGATAATCTCTTGATGTCCTTGACAGCCCTCTTTTTTCTCTATTATTAGTTGTGGGGTTTTTTCTTATCTTAATAAATGCATTGTGTATTCTGAAAATGGAAAACCCTTCTTATCTCCCTTGTCTGCTTGATGCAGTCTGCATATGATGTATTGATGCATGTTACCAGAATGGCTTCAACTTGGGTTAGGTTTTGCAAAGCTTAAAAGATGCTTTTTTTTTTTTTATCTCCAGTCTGCATTTTTATATTTATTTATCATGTCATCATTTATTATATATGGATAATTACTTATTTCACAATAATTATTAAAATGATCACAATGATGAATGGATTGCTATTTCTGTCTGATTTTGCATAATTACATACTGACAAGTTATTTCTTTTTTCTGACTGAGAAAACTTTTCCTGAAATCTCCAGCTTTTTGGGGTGTGGGGTTGGGGGGAAGCTGGTGGGAGGGAGGGAGGAGGATAGTTAGTTAATTCTCGTTTGCATCTCTTTCACCTGCAGTCACATCCAGCTTGTCATGGTCCTGACTTCACCTGGCATCTCTTCAATATCAATGGTCACAGCCCTCTAGTTCATCATTACCTCCAGAGCCGCAATGCTGAACCACGCTCTGGGCAGGACATCTTGATACGCAGAAGAGAGATCTCTAACCCTATACCATATCCTTAATGATTAATTCAAGATAAATTAGCAGTGCAAAATCTTTATTTTTAATGCAGGATTAATTACAAAGCATACTTAAGTATAGCATACTTATATACTTAAGTATAGCATATATACTTAAGTATGCTATACTTAATAGCATATTATTGAATATTTTGTCTGAGCCTTGCCTAAAGATCTGCAGACTTGGAGAGGAGCTCCACACAACCCCACAGTGTGATCCCTCTTCCTTCTATGTAGGCCCATTTTAACCATGTAAACCCCTTGTTACTCCTATCTGGTCTGTGAAGCTTGACTGATTTTTACTTTGTTATTCCCATCCTAGCTTTTTCAGTTCATTTTAATTGTGACCAAAAAGAAGGAAAACACGGGTGAGATTTTCCTTCACGCAAAACCTACAGCATCTACCCCAACATATGCAGACCTTATCCAAGAGAGTTTCAGGCGTATTCACACAATGAATGCTGCATTCCAAGAAGTATACCAGAGGCACTGCAGAGAAATTAAGGATTTAGACCAGAGGCAGCAGAAAGAGCAGCAAGAATTCCTTAGGTACGAGAAGACTGTATGGTCTCCTCCTACTGTGTTCTGATAATGTGAATTGAGTTCTGCTGTCCTCCTCTCTAGCTAGAGGTCCCACCTGTTAGCTAACACCCATATTCAGAAGAGCTTTCAGATGTGGTCAAAGAGATGTGCTGTATGTAGTTAGTTAGACACAATCTTGGGGGTATATTAAAGCAGTATGGCCTTTCCCTTAGACTGACCTAGATGGAATCTGCCTAGTACTCCCTGAAGGAGTCAAATCAGCAGATTTTGTTTTGGAAGTGATGAATTTTCATAAGGTCACTGTAGGAGGAGCTAAAGTGAAGCATTAAATATGATTCTATCTAGACTGGAAATTGTAAGTAATTTGAGGGAAATACTAGCTAACATAACTTCCAAAGCAGTGTAGGACTCATTTTATATATTACTCTGATTGCTTTAGGAGATGTAAAAAATATTTTGGCTTGTTAATATTTGGATTGCTTTTAAACTATTTAATATTCCTTGTTTTTGTCTCCTTCCTTCCATTCTCTTCTCACAATGCATTTTCAACTTTACAGGAAGAAAAAGCAAATACTTCAAGAAAGCAGAAAGCTGAAGAATCTGAAATAATCACCGTATCTTCAACCAAAAGTATTCTGCAATTCTGAGAAGATTTCAGGTGTGTC
>JAVCKT010137748.1:2128-18315 GCA_032273925.1 Rhynchotus rufescens
TATAGCACAATAGTTGTAACTGTAATTACCTCTCCTTATCACTGAAATTTATTATTCCTGGAGCACAATCACCCTGGCAGCGTAAGATTCATGAAGCAATAACACACTGTGGCCTGGTGTTCAATGGGATCTTACAAATGCCTGAATCTCTGCAGCTGCTCCTGAGTGTGGTGAGCTATCTCCTCCCAAGCTCTCTGCCCTCAGAGGTGACTCATGCACATCTCAAGGTGCTTTCACATATTCAGTGTTACCTTGCTGCTTACCCCCATGTTGGCAAGTGGAGAAATTTATCTCCAGGGCAGTCAGTGTTCTCCTTGTCCATCATCCTTATGCCAGAGGATGGAATTTATCTAAATAAATGCAAGTGTAGCTGTGGCTGTTGTATACCTGTTTACTCCTCCCTCTATATATATATATAAAAAAAAGGCACAATGATTTCCCAGTATCAGCAGCAGCAAAGAGCTCTACAGGTTCTTCTCATCCTCAGAGGATCTGAAGACCTGAAGGCGGCTATAGGACTATTTGTGCTCTCATACCTGATCTCAGCAGACCTGGGCTTGAGGTCATCACCCATCTGCACCTGTATCAAGCCCAGATCCTGGTCCAGGATAACATCTGGAGACCTATTGCACTCTTAGTTATGACCGTGTCTACCTTCACCTCCTAACCTCCACCCATTGTAAGCCCTTGGCAATGCCCCCAACTTATGTATTAGTAATTTGTGATCATGACACTGTTTATATTGCCTAGGACATAATAAATAAATCGTGTACTTTAATTCTATCTCTGGAAGGTAGCTTCTGTCACAAATCATTCTTTACTGAATGGTCTCCAATTTCTTACCATCCTTTCTGAAACTCAGAGCCAAGACAGAAAAACAGCCTCTTTAGCAATGATTTTCAGAGGCCTGGCACGGGCAGAGAGCCATCTTTCCATTCCTGTTACACATCACTGGGGAAAAGATGTACAAGAACCCCCGGGGTGTAACAGCTCTGCTTCCTCTACAAGGCGCTTCCTTGCACTGTTGATTTGTGATTTTGTCTGAATTTTCAGCTCAGATGCCTGATTGGAATCTTAAACCATTTCTTGTGTCCTTTAGAATCATAGAACCATTATGGTTGGAAAAGACCTTCAGGATCATCAAGTCCAACCGTAAGCCCTTCACCACCCTGCCTGCTAAACTATATTCCTAACTGCCTCATCTACACATTTCTTGAACCCTGCCAGGGACAGTGACTTCACCACTGCCCTGTGCAGCCTGTTCCATTCTTCGCTACTCTTTCTGTACAGATTTTTTTTTTCTAATATCTAAGCTGATAGTTCCCTCAAGTATTTTTATTATAACTACATAAACAGTTACTAAGTTTTAAGGGAACAAGGAACTAAAGCAGGCATGATAAGCATGCACAGCAAGCAACCAAAGTCCCATGTAGGCTCTGGCATTTGAGCAATTTGCTCGTGTGGCCTGCAGCTGAGAAAGTTTTTGCACAGCTGAGCTCTCTCTTCTCTAGTGTTTCCCTAGTAATGCATCAACAGGCAACTCTGACCTACCTTGGTAAGTCAATGTCTTACTCTGACAAAATCCTACCTGTGTCCACCCCAAGCTGTACAGGGAGACTGATTTTATCTGACGGAGGGGAGCTCCATCCTTGTTGCTGCCTTCAGAGCAACCCAAGTGCTGTGCAGTCTGGGCCTCGCATGAGGACCCTACCTACCCTTACCATTTGGCCACCATCGCATGAGTGACCAAGAGCCAGAGGTCACTCAGGTCTCCCTGTCCAGCCAGTTGGGCAGCAGGCTCTTCCATTGCCTGCCATTAGGGCAGAGAGTCAGTAGCCCCTCTTGCATTGATCTGCATTTCCAGATGACCTGCATTCCCATACCTGGCTCTAGGGACTGGTCGGCCCTAGATAGCCCTATGGCACTTTGCCCCTAGCTATCCCTGTCTGGACAGAAGATGCCCAAAGACCAGACCAGACCCTGTGAACTGGGCATGTTTGTCACTGGCTCTCTGCATTATTGGGAAGTGAGCCACAGCACCTCATGGGGAGAGCACTGGATGGTCTGATCTGCTGCACAGAGAGGGTCAGCACGCTGGGATCCCAGGTACGCTCCTGCAAGAAATGCAAGCCAAAGAGCAGAATGCTGGCTCTCCAGATGACTGTCAGCACATGCACCTGTTAGGTACAGGCACACGTAACTTGGGGCCCACTCTGATGCCTGTGTAGTTTTAGCTTCCCCCTCCTCCTCTTTCTCGGGTGCAGCTCTCTGCCTTTCCCCTTTGCTTCACTCCTCTGTTGCTAGGAACGGGCTGTTGCCAGGTGATGGGAAGCTGGATCCAACATGAGCAGACCGAGGACCCTGAGTGAGCAGGAAGGTGCTGGTACCTGTCATGCTCCACTTCAGCCCAAGTCTCCAGTCTAATGGTCTAATGATAACCAGCTTCAGTCTAATGATAACCAGCTCCTAGGCATCAGTTCTGCCTGTTTGTCAGAAGATGCCAGCAGCAAATGTCTCCTAGCGAGGATCACACAAACACATTTGGCACATGATGAGAACTGGGGGCATCCCTTTGCAGGACCAGTGCCAATCTCAGGCACTAGCTTGAGACGACCCAAGGACTCTACTCTGCCATCTCTCCTCCACAACACGATCACTGGAAAGTGAGGTAATCACGCAGGCTACCAGGGAGGGTTAAATACACAGTTATGTGACACTATACTTGCCAAAAAAAAAAAAAAAAAGAGAAAGTTTGCAAAGTTCCAGTCTGCAAAGGCAGGTCCCACTGGCTTGCCAAACCCTAGTGTCTCAATTTGGTGGTGCTGAAGCTGCCAAAAACCTCCTTTTTGCAAAAGCACTCTCCACTTGCTCTAATCAGATGTCACTTCTGAGCTGCACTGGTTGAACTGAGTTGCACTCATTTTGAAGCTTACTACGCATGAGGCTTTCCTCTTGTTTCATTCATGTTAGAAGGCCCTGGGAAAAACTCCAAAGCAAATAACAGGAGGAGCCCAAGGAGAGAGAAGTTTTTCAGCAGGTGTTTTACCCGCTGTTTGGCTGTGCTTGGAGTCCTACAATTTAATGGTTGGCAAATTCTTCAGAAAAAAATGCTATCTCGGAAAAGTCAAGGTCAGCTCTGCCATACACAAAGCAGGAATCTGTAGGGTGCAGCCAAACATTGCAGTTTCAGGGTGTGCACCCGCTTAATCCCCCTGGGAGCTGGTTTTGGGACTCAAATTAGCAGAAAGTGCCGCACTTCTCCTATGTGGTTGGATGTGTGCCACAGCCTGGCACAGGACAAGACCACCCAAGCTAGTACCGAGAGAGAGATAGAGAAGGCTAAGAAAGGACAGGGGTGGCAAGAAAGCCTTTCCCAAAACTGACTTCCAGGTGATAAACACTGCAATAGTGATCTTGGCAGCCCAGGAGGTTCCTCACTGATATGAACTATGAAGAGACCAGAAATCTTGATTGTTTCTACAGGAAAAGCCCAAACAGAAAGGAGGTCTAATGTCAATTGCAAATAAACAGGTTCCAAAGCGCTTTCAAGGAAGCAGTGGGCTTTTCTTTTTTCTTAATAAGTCACATTTTGGCAGCTTTATCCATACTGCCATTTCCTACTTAAAGTATGTCTCCAATGGTGAGCAGCATGTGCTGAAGTCATGATTCCTATCTACTAGCCAGACTGATTAAGTTAAGCCCCTGTATCTTCCCTAGGTGTCCATGTGCAAACCTTTGGAAGAAATCCTTGCAGTGTGCCAATGCTTCCCACTTCTCCCAAACTATCCCAGCAGCTGTATCCCATCTGACAGATGCACAAAAAAAAAAAAAAAAAAAGTGCATTTTCCAGTGCAGCCTGTGATTCAGAAATCTTCATTAAGGAGCTAGAGTGGCCAAAACTACCCATTTAAACTCCTCCACTAAACACCTAAGCATCCTGTTCTCGGTACTTTACAGGCAGCAAAGTCCTTCCTGAAAACAGGTAAGAGCAACCCTGTTCCCAGAGGGGAGGCACAGCAACAGACAGAGGTGTCTGGCAGGACTTCAACAAGCTATCTCACTTAACAGCTCTCTCATCATTGCTGCTTGATGGATCAATTCAGCTGCATCCCCAGGAGCTGAGAAAACTCTGTTTTATTATTTTAAGCTTTTTTCAAAGTGTTTTAAAGTAAGTATATCAAGGAAAAAAATACTATAGGTATATCAAGATGCTCTTGAAACCTCCTGCCAGAACCTGCAGTTTATACAGTCAACCAAAACTGGGTGCATGAGACCCCTTTTTCACTCCCCAGCAGTCTCCAAAAAGCCCGTGGACTGTAGAAAGAAGCAAAATTGAGAAACTTAGAAATATCTTGCTGGACATCTGAAGAACAAGATTATCAGTAGTAGTCAACGTGTATTCACAAAACAGAAATCATCCTTAACCAACCTGACTCGCTGGGTGCATGAAAGGAGAGCAGTAGATGTTGACTAACCTTGACTCCAGTAAGGCTTTTGACACTGCCTCCCATAACATTCTCATAGGAAAGCTTGGGAAGTATGGGATGGATAAGTGGATAGTGAGATGGATTGAGAACTGGCTGCACAGCAGAGCTCGGAGGGCTGTGTCCAGTGGTACAAAGTCTAGTTGGAGGTCTGTAGCTAATGATGTGTCCCAGGGGCCAGAACTGACTCCAGTCCTGTTCAGCTTCTTCCTCAGTGATCTGGATGAAGGGACAGAGTGCCTCCCCAGCACATTAGCTGATGGTGCCAAGCAGGGAGCAGTGGCTGGTGCCCCAGAGGATTTTGCTGCCATTCAGAGTGGGAGGAATAACTTCATGCACCAGTACAAGTTGGGAGTGACCTGTCGGAGAGCAACTCTGCAGAGAAGAACCTGGGAGCCCTGGTGGACAAGCTGGCCATGAGGCAGGAATTTGTCCTTGTGGACAAGAAGGTCACTGCTACCTTGAGCTGCATTAGGAAGAGCATTGCAGGTTGAGGATGGTGATTCTGCTCTACTCAGTCCCATTGAAATGATACTGGGAGTGTGGTTTGCAGTTCTGAGCTCTCCAGTACAAGAGAGTCATGGTGCTGCTACAGTGAGTCCAGTCAAGGGCTACTAAGATGATTAAGGGACTAGAACATCTATTACGAAAGGCTGAGAGACCTGGGATTCTTTAGCTGAAAGAGGATTTGTCGGGGATCTTAGCAATGTGCCTAAATATCTGAAGGGAGCATGTAGAGAGGCTGGAGACAGACTGTTTTCAGTAGTGCCCCGAGACAGGACAAAAAGTAATGGGCACAAATTGAAACACACGAAATTCCATCTGAATTTAAAGAAAAACGTTTTTTACTGTGAGGGTGACAGAGCACTGGAACAGGTTGTCCAGAGAAGCTGCACATATCAGAAGCTGAAGATATTCAAAAGCCATCTGGATATGGTCCTAGAGAGTCTGCTCTAGGAAACCATACTTAAGCGCAGCGGTTGGACTAGATGATCTCTAGAGGTGCCTTCTAAGCCCAACAGTTCCGTTATCCTGATTCTGCAGCAAGAAAGGATCAGAGGACTAGCTGCACCTCCAGAACGGTTCAGACTGGTTTCACTGGATCCTGTCAGACCATGGATATTTCCCCTCATGTTTTAGTGGCACCATATCCCTTGGACAAACACTGCTTCCCATTTCCTGCTGTATGGACGTGGGACAGCCGGGTTGTTTTGCCCTGCTCCTGCACTATGGCATTATTGTGCCAGCTCTTTCCTGCATGCCATGCCTGTGCCAACAGGAAGGTAGGGATGGGAGCTGGCAGCTAGCCTGGCACACTGGTCCAATTTGGAAATCGGACTAGCAGGTGCCACTGGCAGTCCAGGACAGCCACACCATGGAGCAAGAGCATGTCCTTTCCCACCAGATATAGCTGGAGCAATGTCTCTGGGAAGACCGTGCCTCCTGGATGCAGATATCATAAGAGCCTCAAAAAAGATGACATGTGACACAATCTCCCTTCAGCTCTAAAAATATATTTTCTAGTCATTTATTTCCTTGTTTCTGAGACATAAAACAAGACAGGGCAGGTGGTCAGCTGCACTAGACTTGTCCGCCCTGCAGACATCTGTGAGCAAGGCCAGCAGAGTTGCCACCAGCTGACTCCCTGCATGAATATCACATATATCTGCTCTGCCACCTCCATCTCAGCTATCCAGGGGTAAGACCATGTGAGAGCTGACATGCCCTTGAGACCTGCAGCCTGACGGAGTCATGGACGTGATGGCACAACTGCCTTTTGCTGAGGCCCAGCAACATGAAAGCATCTCACAAGGACACATCAAAGCTCAAATAGCATAAGCAGAGAAGGGAGGGACCAGGTCTGTCCTGTCATACATGCATGTCCTTACAAGACAATCTGTCTCCAAACACTGCAATGCAGATGACTGCAGCTCTGGGAACTGCTCCCTCCCCTCTACATTAAAGCAAGGAGGCCCTCACTGTGTATATCACAGAAGGGGATACCTTACCCTTTACATCCATCCTGTCCCCAGGATTTCAGAGAGATGTCTGTTCTCTAGGCTCCAAGGACCCAGCTCAAGTGCTCCCAGGTTCTATCAACATGACTAGCTGCTCAGTCATGCTCCAACATGACTATTAACCAGTAGGTGATAAAAAGTTGTCTTACAGTGTGTGGGCACTGCACCCTCAGGGCATGGGGAAAGAGCGACAGTTACACTGGAAATTGTGACGACTGTCATTTCCTCGTCTTGGAAATATTCTCATAAAGTGACTGTCATGAATGCTGGGAAGCTGGAGTGTCACTCAGGTCCATCCTCTCGGGATCAGGCTAGAAGCTTGGTTCTGCTGGTGCTCAGAGCTTTGCCATGTCTGGCTTCAAACAACCCACCTGCAATCCCCAGCTCCCAGCGCGCTGCTGCCTCTGGAGCAATCTCTGCATTCCCGCAGGCAAAAGTTCTACCTGGTGTCTGGGAGCTCGGGCTTTCCTCATGCAGAGCATTTCTGAGATCCCTTCCTTGGACAGTATAAGTTTGTTCCTGAGTATTACGTTGTGGTGAAGTGCATGCCTACAAACCTGATAATTATCTCTGGGAGCCAGAAGAGCAGACAGGTATTAACTAAGGCCCTCGGTCAAACCATAGAATAGTTTCAAAAGAACATATTATTAATCATTATTTATTTATTTATTATTATCAATTTGGAGTGCCACAAAGACAAATGCTCAATTGCTGCCAAAAGACTCAGCTAACAAACAAGACAGTAAGGGATTATCACAAGCAATCCCAGATTCGTGGAGAACAAGAGCACATGCACTCTGCACAGACAGAAGAGAGACAGGAATTCCTCGCAGGGAAAGAGGGCTATAAAACAACAAGGCCATTTTGCCTAAACTTTAAAGCAGATCTGTCTCTTCTTCACCCCCCTCCCTTTATGCAGAACTAGGATTTGCAGCTGCAATTTACATTTTCCTTGGTCTCATAAGCAATTCCTTAACTCAGTGTTGCCCCAGCACCCTCCTCTGCCACTTTAGAAAAGCAGCTTACATCTTGCCTTTAGGGAAAAAAATGAAAAAAGAAAAAAAGGAAAAGATAACACATCAAGTCCTTTTTTGCAACATCAATTTGCAAAGCTGCATCTGGAGGGCTGAGCTGCGGGGACGGCACACATGGTCTGGTGGCCTCTGCAACCTGGTTGCCCTCCCTGTCTTACCTGGGGAGGGTGCAAAGGCACACAGTAATTTGCACCTGAGCTTGCAAGAGCTCTCTTGAGTCTCCAGGCTGCACAGACAGCTCCAGGCTCTCCTCACCGAAGCCCAGGGCTTCTCTGACAGCAAAGAATCCAAGAGCAAACCTGCCTTTCAGTCACTCTGCACTTCCTCAGGAGATTTCCAAAGCTTTTCCCTCTGCTCACAATTCAGCAGTCAATTTTTTTCCATCCACAAACATGTGAATTACCACAACAACTCTTGTGAACTTAGCAGCTCACTCACTGTGTTTGGTGGGGTTTCAAATCTGGCAGTTCCAGGAGCCACAGCCTTATGTGAAAACCCATCTTCATTTTCTTTATTTTTAGTAGCAAAACTCTGTCCTTCTGATTACCGTGCTATAATGGAATGCCAAATAGTTTGAAAAGTCATAATGGCCAATATTTAGAGTTTTCAAAATGCTTAATCTCTGCCATTTCCCCCTCATTTTTTTTTCCTAAATTCTGAATTTCTCTAATTTCTGAAAATTTGAACATGTGGCACTTGAGCCTCTGCCTTGATTGTTCTAGTTGTCCTGTCCTGTTTTTAAAGACACATAAACAGCTTTCTTTTGCAGAGCTCCTTCCATAGTCTTACAAAGCACAGGAGGCCTAGGGCCATGAGCTGACAGTATGATTCAGATAGGAAGGAGGAACCTGAGGCTAATTCTAAACTCTCAACTACCATGCCTGCATGCTCAATGGCTGGGCCAATCTGTGGAGAAGACCCCAATAGTGTTTGGGTGATGGGCAGGCTGGAAAGAAGCAGAGTTTTGCAGTCTCAGGAGGAAGAGCTCCCAGAGACTCACTTTGCAGCCTCCAAAGCTGTCCTTGCACATGCAACAAACACTGGAGTTCTTCATGTTTGGTGTCAGTTCTGTGCCAGTGTCACCTTCACCTTGTGTGCTCGCTTGCACAAGATGGTCTTGGTGGCCACCCACCCTGGAGGAGCAGTGCTTGCCCAAGGGAGAAGAGCAGGAGGATGAATGCTGCCCGTCCCCATAGTGTCCCCCTGACCTGGACCCGTCCTGTTGGTCTCTCACCAAGGAGGAGCTGTGGAGCAAGCTGGAGCTAGGACTGCAGCACCAAGTGCAAACCCTGCAAGTGCTGATACCTCCCCTTTTCCCGCATCACCCAGCATTTTTGCTGGGGTGCATACTGAAAGGTCAGGCTTTCTTCTGGGATGATTCAGCCTTCAGGCTTATGCCTTCTGAATCCTAGTTAAGTCACATAAACCATTTGGTGCCTCAATTCCCCATTGTAAAGTGAGATTCATAACATTTCCTTTGTCCAAATTACCTGGATAGCTCATAAGCCACTTGGGTCTGGAAGAGTCTCTTAATGTGACTTTGTGTCTGCCTCACACAGCAGGGTCCTGGATTATCTAGGAGCTAATGTGATCATTTGTTCTGTGTCTAGCGAGGAGAAATATGATGCTGCAGCTACTTATCCCTGTGCTCATAGACAGAAATGGCAAAAGGGACACAACACGTGCTCCTCAAAGCTCTTGTGTTATTCCAAATTGCATTCCAAAGCCACAAGTATGGTTGTCTCAGCTTAGACATTCCCAAATGCTGTTTGAACTTTTGCTGTTATATGACTAAAAACTCCTTGCCAGTGGGTCAGGACTTGTCAAAATATCTTTTAAAGATGTCACTGCTATGCTGGCTGTGTATTCACACGGTATCTGTGCTGTGCAGAAATGCAACACCTCAAATGAAATTTATGTTCACCTAAAGCTGTGAGGGACATCCTCCTTTCACACTTTTCCTGCCACTTCGCTGTGCTTGTCCTTCCAAGAGTATTTGATTAGGAGGAATTCAAATAAATAGAAAGGGACAAAACCCTCAGCCAACCTGGTCCCCTTGTGTCAGCTGAGCCACCACAGCTGAGCAATCCAAACATTGCCCCTGGGCAAAATCCCTCAAGACTGAAAAAAAAAAAGTCTCTCTGGAAAGTTGGGAAACCTAAGGATCCTTCTGCACACAAGGTATAAAGTGTGCTGTAGGGTGCCTGGGGCAAGTTTGAGGATTGAACCCGAGACTTCAGGAATGATAAAAGACTTGACATAGGATGGCTCAGGGAACCAGTGTTTTTCCTGTTTTCTGATTTTCCTGAGTGAGTACATTCTCGCCAATGTGCGTGCCTGTGTGATCCTGGTCCGCTAGTGAACCTCAAGCTGGACTAGCCACTGAGATGGACAGGAGGTGATGGAGTTGGATCCCAGAGTGACTGAAGTCTGGAAAGCTCTCAAGAAGGTGCCCTCCCCTCAGTAGTAAATCTTAGAAGTGGGATAAGACTGCTCCCAGTGCCTGCTTTCTTGCAGGTACCTGGACGAGTAGAGTCCTACTGCTTGTGCTGTGCTGCTATGTTCAGCCATGCCTGCAGTGTCTCTACTTAGTGGAAATCTGGCTGCTGGCAACAGGGGTAGCAACAGACAGTCATTCTGGCCAGCCTTAGAGGGGAGAATCCGCTCAGACCTTCACTGCATGGGACGGAACGACCCTGCACTGTCCCAGCCAAGGATATGATTAGCAAGGGCATCTAGGACAGGACGGGCTGAGAATCCTATTAATTGCTTGGTTGCTCTGTGGTTCATTTGCATGTTACACCTGAATAAGTACAGCTCAAGAGCGCTGTTGTCAGAGTTGCAGCTTGGATGCAGGTCTGTCATCACAACCCTGAAAGCATGCCAGGGAAGCTGATTTTTGGCACCTAAATCTGTGTGTTAATAGTAAGATGATAATATATTGAGTCCTACCTAGTCCTGTCTTTGAAACTATTTATCATCAGGGCCTCTTGTGCTGCTGATTTGTAAACGTAATGTACTGCCAAAAAGCCAGGATGAGCTGACTTATCATCAGAAGCACCTTCAGAGATGAGACAGTATGAGGATATCATGGAGCATTAGCCCAAAATGGCTTCTGAGCATTCCTGTAGGCATCTCCCAAGCCGCTGCACCTCTGTGCACAGGGCTATCCCTCTGGGAGCTGACATGGCTATCTCACAGTGCCCGAGCATCCCACAGTCCTGGGAGGGTTTAACTTTCTTGGGTCTTCCACAAGGCAGAGATGCTCCAAGTCTTGCATTACAGGGCCAAAGTTTAGGAGCAAGTGGCTCGTTCAAGGTCCTGCGGGAGGCCTGGGATGAACCTGAGAAGGTAATCCATCCCCACCAGGCCTCAGGGGAGCCCTTTACCCCAGCCTCTCTCTGCAGCTGCTCTCTGCCAGGGTGAGCACCAGCTGAGGCCAGCACAGCCTCCTTTGGCCCCACAGCAGCACCTGGGAAGGCTGTGAGGTGGAGGCTGCCCGCTCTGATCCACACGCTGCGCCCTTCAGTGAGGTTTCTGACATCCTTGCCTTCCCTCTTGCCTCTGCCAGCTGCTCGGCGGGGTTTAAAGCAAGCCTCAGAACAGCTGTCTGTGTGTAGGGCAAGAAGCCAGAGCACTCAGGCATGCAGCTCCCAGGAGAGAGGGCGAAGGAGCCCGTGCTGCCGGCCGGAGGCACGGTGGTGCTTGGCTGCCCGGCCCGGCAAAGCTGAGGCCTGCGGCAGGCCGGGCTGCCACGAGCCTGGCACCGCGGGCGAGGGGTGCTCAGCCTCAGCACCCGTCACTGCCAGCAAGGCCTTGGGCATCAGAAGGGCCCTCTGCCCAAATGTGAAAGGACAGAGTGAAGGTGAGAGGGCACTAAACCTTACAGGTGGTTGCTTCAGCGCACAAGTGCTTTGCTGCAGCAGCCCCAGTTCCCACGCAATGGATAGGGCCAAGGAAGACAAACCAATGAGCTGTTTAAATTCTTTTGAACCTTTTTGATCCCAAAGTGCTTCTGAACCTTGCAGAAGGGAGATCAGGACATGATGATTCACTCTTTTCTGGTCTGCCCAGCCTGGGCTTCTCTGGAGAACTTTCATACTGCACTTAGGGAACTAAGGGTGGTGGGATATGCAGAGAATGCATTGATTTTTTTGGTGGTTACACTCATTCATGTAGCAGTCTGGAGAAATGTGGCAAATAGAGACTGCTCTGTAGAAACACAGACACAAACGCACTTTATGTGAAGAGCTAGAACCCCACTGATAGTGCTTGAGGACATGCATGCTCTGGTCTTAAGGACATGCATGTTCTGGTCTCCAGGACATGGGAGAGCCTGTGCACCCCTCTTTGCACACTATGACTCCGTTCCATGCTATGTAAAGCAGAATTGTAGCACCCCTGAGTCCCCAGCTCCTGAGTTGTACCTTCAAAACTGTAATATCATCTTAAATCCAATACCATTAAATAAACATGCTAACTTTCCTATTATGCTCGTTGTTTCCCCATTGAAAGGCATGTCTCCAAGCATTTCTGCACCACCAGAAACATAATCACCCTTTTTTACAAGTGTGAAAAACTGAAATCCTCACCTGACTCCCAGTGCTGAGGCTTTTAGAGACACTTTTCGTTCAGGGAGACCACACTCCCATCAGAGCTGCCCGATGACAGCAGCAGCAGCATTTGGTCTCCTCCACCTCAGAGAGGAATGCAGCACAGAATGCAGAATGAGAAGAAAAAGAGGCAGGCAGAGATGGGACGTTTGTGCTGTCAGCTGCCTTGGCTTTCTGTACATCTGAGATTATTTAAGAACAGCTGTTAATAACATGCTTGGCCTGAAAAGGACACTGGAAACACAAGAAGTACGGAGAAGTGAGAGGCGCAGGGTGCACTGTTGCTTCCCTGCTATTCCTTTTCTTGCAGTATCAGCCAGGCAGCCCATTCCAGAGAGACACTGACCCTCGTTTTGGCTTAGTGAGCTGGGACTCGGGCAGAAGTAGCTGGTACAAGGCTCTGTGTCATCATGGCCCAGTTGCTGAGGGGAGCTGGAGTGGTACATTAAGGCACTCTTTGCTTTGAGGTCTATCTTCACTGTACAGCAGTGGCTAGAGATGACGAGAACAGAGGCATGCTCTGCTCAGGTGAGCTGGTGCTTACAAAGTCCCTGAATTCATGGGTAGCTGAAGAACTCAGCATCCCTCACGGTGTGTTCCAAAGCCTCTCCTGCAGCTTACCAAGGGGTTAGATATGTAGCAGGGTTTGAGTCAGGACATCTGGCACTCTGCAAACAGGGTCATGACTGGTCCTGCCATAGCTTCCGTCTTTGCAGGACAGGGCAGGAGACTAAGCCTGTTCCTGGTGCCTGTGCAGCATCTGGAGAGGCAGGAGACTGAATGATCCAGAGAGAGAGGAAATGCGAGGACCTTGTCCAAGAGAGTGAAACTCTGCCCAAACAGCAACAAGGCGAGCCCTGAGAGCCTTGTTGAATTCCTACCTAGGGAAAATAACCTCAGAGGGAAGCCAGCACCCAGTCTAAACAGAGTTTAATTTGCTGTTGACAATCCAGATGGTAATTATATTACCAGGTACCTGACTTTTCATTAAGGCCCCATGCAGATGTTGCCTTTCTGGTGCTGACATAAGTGTATTATTTATCTTCATCAAAGCCGTGCACGCCCTCCCTGCCGTCTTCCGAGTGACTGCGCCCCTTCACAAAGCAGTGCTCACTGGCGTTGACAAGCTCCCTTGTCCCCCTCTGAGGGCATGTGGACACGTGTAGGAGGCTCTCTGCAGCCATTGCCCAACCCAAACCACAGCCCTGCCATTGGCTCTGCCGCGGCCCTCAGCCTCAGCCCTACCAGAAGTCCTGTCCCCGATGTCAGCGCTGGTCATGTTGTCAGCCCCCAGCTCTGCCATCAGCCTCCACAGCAAGGCCAGCACGACCCAGGCAGGACAGTTCGTCTCCCTGCAGGCAAAGTCTGGCACCTCCACACTGGCTTTGTGGGTGCGCCAGATCTCCTGGCACAGGTTGCTCCTTGCTCCCCAGCACCCATGGTTGCCCTTGTCCCAGTGCCCGACTGTCCTCACACTTCACACCCACCCTCCTCTCCCTTCTGGAGCTGGAACCAGATTGGGCCAGAGTCCAGTGCAGGGTGTCCCCAGTGCTGGCACACGTGAGGATGCTCACTGCAGGCTCATCTAGCCTCATCTGAACACAGCACCTGGCACTGGCCTAGTGGAGAAAGGCCAGGACTCAGTCTGTTGCTGAGGTCCCATTGCTGTAACGGCACAGGACTGGTGTCTGTCTGCCAGCAGCAGAAGGGCCCGAGTGTCAAGACTGAGAACCCTCAGTGTGCCAGGAATGGGGTGGGAGCAGGCCAAGCTGTGTGAGAGCACGGGCGGAGATGGAAAGCTGCAGGCCAAAGACCATGGACTCTCCCAGTGTTATCCAAGGAGTCTTCTGGCTCTGGAGTGGAGGAAAGGGATGTTCACACAGAAACATGGCATCTGGGGCCAGTTGGGGGCATTGCTAATGATAAATAACCTCTCACTCTTAATTTGCTTAAAAATGCCTCTTTGAAAGATCCTTCTTTGGCAGCAAATGTCACTAGATCCTTCTTAAATTGCCTGACACTAGGTAGAGAGTGAAGTAGACAGGAGTCTAATGCCAAGACTAAGATAAACTAGCCAAGAGGAGAGCAAACAGTGGCTCTGCAGAACAAGGTAGCCAGTTTGCAAGGAGGAAAGTTGGTCCCTAGGTGACAAATCCCTGGTAGAGACGTATTACCTGGATGAAGTGGTAATTCTCCCCTCTGCCAGCATTTAGCCCACAGCTCAGGGACTTGGGGGTGTGAAGGAGGAAGGAGTTTTTGGCACAGAGGCTTGCCGTGTGTCTGGCACAGTGCATTTTCCATCCACCTGGCAACGGAGAGAAGTGCGGATCTCTACATTCTCTGCAGTCTTCATTCAATCTCTCTCACCCATCACTGTAGCATCACACAGATATTGCTTAATGCTGCTCCTCTGTTAGTTGTAAGCTCTCACTCTCTCATGGAGTCATGCTCATCCCAGTCCCTGAAACCATTAGCAGAAAGGGCCATAAGCTGTACCATCAGCTCATCATTAATGTCAGTGCAGCGAACATCACTAGGGCTGTTCACTGTACCAGTTTTGCACGGCTAGACCTTATTAAACAAATAGGAACTCCTCTCCAGCCACCTCAACTCCAGCTACTTGCTGAGGCTATGGTTTGAATACTTGCACGTTTGGGAACCTCCATGTTTTTTCCCAGAGGTGATGATTCAGGGATGTGGAGCTGCTGGATAGAGTCCAGCGCAGGGCTACGAGGATGATCAGGGGCCTGGAACATCTGCCCTATGAGCAGAGGCTGAGAGAGCTGGGTCTGTTCAGCCTGGAGAAGAGAAGGCTGAGGGGGGACCTGATCAGTGTGTAGAAATACCTCAAGGGAGGCAGTGAGGAGGAGGGGGCTGGCCTCTTTTCAGTGGTGGCCAGCGATAGAACTAGAGGAAATGGCCACAAACTGAGACACCGAAAGTTCCACAGAAACTTAAGAAAACATTTCTTGACAGTGAGGGTGACAGAGCTGCCCAGAGAGGTTGTGGAGTCTCCTTCTTTGGAGATCTTTAAAACCCGCTTGGATGCAGCCCTTTGCCATGTGCTCTAGGTGACCCTGTGTGAGCAGGGGTGTTGGACTCGATGACCTCTGTGGTCCCTTCCAACCTTGGGCATTCTATGAACCTTGGAGTTTCTACAGAATGGCCACCAATAGAGAAAAAGAGCAGAAAACAATAATAAAACTAGGTTCTGATTTAACTGTACCATGGAACAGTACAAGTACCTGGAAAACAATACAAGAAGACTTCCCTATGGTGATGTGCAAAATCTAAACAAATCTTAATTAATTGCATTTTTTTAATTGCACTGAATACATCAGATTTTGTGTATCCTATTTCTACTGATTATAAGGTCACCCCATGTGTGACATGACATATATTGTGCTTTGAAGTGTTTTGGTAGATTGGAAAACCTATTTGCCCTCCCATCTGCTCACTTCTTCAAAAAATAACCAGATGATTAAATTTTTTCTGCATTCATCAGATATGCTTTGTGATTACAGCATTCCTCAGGTATTGTGCAAAAAGTGGCTCTTCCTCACCAAATGCCTCCGTAGATGGCAAGAAGTAGACAGCAGTCAATAAAAGTACTAGGAGAACACTTTCAAGCACATTTAAAGCAGGTTTAAGTACTTTTTCATATGGTACTGAACTTCTGTAAATTGTTGTCACAGGTAGAATGTGAGGCAGATGTTATCAGCCAGAGACTTGAGTTTAGAATATCACTCCTGCAAATAAACAAGTTTACGTCAATAAAGAGGAAGATTTTCATGGGATGAACACTAAGATTAGTGTACTTTAAGTATCTAAAGTACCAACTTTAGGAAGTTATACAAACAAATGTGTTGTTTTATAGTAATGTTATATTAACAGTAGTTTCATTGTTGAAATATTAATAATAATGTTATTGAAAGTGTCATCATATCATCTGTAACTGTAGTCAGTAACTGAACACGATAGGCTAAATTTCAGATGCAGCTATGGCATGCTATTTTATTTTATTTTATTTTATTTTAT